>OZ026630.1:61689244-61792464 GCA_964020975.1 Hermodice carunculata | reverse complement strand
ATTGCCTACTAAATTCCTAAGAATTTATTATTATTCATAATGCCATTTCTCGATTATGAGTGCAGTAATGTTGATGAAATTGTGCCAATTTACTATAAAAACCCATCTTCACTCACTGTCCAAATTTGGCGCTTCTACCATGAGTAGAACTGGATATATAATGATGGAGCAAAATTGTCCGAATGGAATAGACAATTCATTTTGGAATGACTTTAAATATATATATATATATATATATATATATATATATATATATATATATATATATATATATATATATCCACAGATAAAAATATGAAGTTATTAGGTTCACGGCAATTGGGCTGATTTTTAGAGTTTGGATAAATAACAAAACTCCCCATTGCGAGAAAGCATATATAATGAATGCAAGGTATAATTCCATTCTGCACTGCCTATGCCGAATTGCCATCATTATTGAACACATTATTAGGTTACCCATATGATAACACATTCAGCCCATAAATTCAGAACAAAATGATACGGCAAGACAAACTATTGTCATCGCTTGATAGCAGCAATACAACAGGACCTAGTTTCATCTATAATGATTCTGAGAAACCTCGGCGTGATGTCTTATTGTGTTCATATCAGGTACACCAGATCTCTGTTGAATTTCCTATCTCTTGTATTAACAAAAAAATCAGAGAAGTGTTGGTGTCTTGAATTTTTTCCCCTTGGGTCCTAATGCCGCAATGTCAGCAAGCGACTTTTTCCTGGTAACTATTATGAGAAAGTGTAAGATATCGTTTGCTCTTCAGTCAGACCTGTCTATGGAATGTTAGTCATCAAATAGATTATTTAATAATGTTCACCTCGCCTGGCCTCAGAAAGTACAGACAAAAGCCTTGACTCAGTCCTTAGATACTTAAATTTGCAGCTACATAGGAATCATTTCTATCCGCAGGCGAGTCCCGGAAAACATTGCTCAAATACACAGCAAATCGAAAAACTGACAATCATGCATGGTTATAAGTCATTTCAACTGACTTGATCGTCGCTGATAGTTTTATATGGCAAGCCATTTTGACATTTAGTCCAACGTAACGATATCAATGAATCATTAAGCGATATCGCTAAATCATTTGGCAATATCACCAAATCTTTCAGCGATATCGCTAAACCACTAAGGACACTTTGAGAGGCTGAGGCAATCGCAATTGCATCCGAATCGGCAGCCATATTGGACAAAAGAGGACAGAAGCGGAAATACATGTAGCACTGTCACTACTAAATTATTTAATGATATCACTGAATCATTTGGCAATATCGCTAAATCATTTAGTTTAATTTCTAAATCTTTAGTGACAGCCTATAAGCTCAGTCATTACCAATAAATAAGTCAATTGGTGCTTACTGGGTAATTGTGACTGGATTCGTCGTCTGCTGGTACATGTGAATAGATTCAGATCTATTTATTCAACATTATATAAAATGCAGTGTACATAATTGTTTGTGACAACATGAAAAAAAAGTAACAACTAACTAAGCTAACCGTAGTCTAGTAGTAGTTATTTCCAGATATATATGTCAGTCAGGATGACCCAGTTAGGTTGAGAAACACCCGCTATCGCATGGGCCACCTAAATAGTTTTACTTGGCAAGTTTGCACCTAGTTTTAAAACAGTACTATATGTGTAAAATCATGCATGACAAAATGCAACTTTGGTAGCATACATTTCATGCACAGTTAGAATATATACGGTTATTACAGACGAAGCAATTAGGAATGGCGCAGATTTCAGAATATTTATATATATATATATATATATATATATATATATATATATATATATATATATATATATATATATATATATATATATATATATATATATATATATATATGAAGTTTTGACGCATTGAGAAAAAAAGCAGAATACCAATGTGTACGCATTTTACCTGATACATTTAGGGATGTGTCGAGAAGCAATTTGGGTATAAAATATCGAATGCACTTTTCAGTGGAGGCATATTGGGGGGGGGGGAGGGGTAGCATAGCGAGGAAAAATTACGATATTTTCTAAGATAATTATGGGTAATGGTTCATGTAGAAAAACTTGTTATAAAAGTAGCCAGGTAATTCATTTTTAGTATATCGATAAAAAAATCAGGGATTTCAGTTTATGCAGGTAAGGAACTTTTGAACATTTTAGATCTTTAAATAAAGGGTCGATATGTGCATTGTGACGTGCAGAGCATATCAAGCGAATGGCAAATTTTTGTAACTTAAGATACGATCACAGGCATAACCCCATGCGCGTACCGAATAATTGAGGGGTGGTAAGAACAGGGAACAATATATTTAAAGTAAGGTACTTTTAGAAAAAAAAAAGTGGGTCAGTCTTTTTAGTATTCCAGTTGCGCGAGTAGTTTTGTTTGCAAATTTATTTAAGTGGACACTCCAGTTTCTGTTTCCATTTATTCGTAATCCAAGAAAGTCAGTCTCATTAGTCCGTTCTTGTTGTGTATCCATTATTTTCAGATCAAGGTTAAGGTTCAACTTCCGTTGAGGAAAAGAGAATAGCATATATGCGGTTTTGATAGACTAAGGGATAACTTATTAGCTGCAAACCATCCACACACTTTTTGAAGAGCACAGTTTATGGTGTCTCAAATGTTGTCGTTGTTTCAATGGTGTCTTAAATTGAAAGTACAAAGTGAGTTGATGAGGATTGTCTCGTCAGCATATACCATCGATTCGAAATTAGGGGCACCTAGATAAAGATCATTAACATATATTATCAAAAGAAGCGGCCCAAGGATGGAACCTTGGGGCACTCCAGAAGTAATAGGTAAAAACTTTGAAGAGACAGCATCTAACTGAACATACTGAGATGTATTCGTCAAATAACTTTCAAACCATTTTAAAGGTGTTTTATCAATCCCATAGTACTGTAATTCATGTAGGAGAATCTTGTGATCTGAATTATCAAAAACGCTTTTGACAAATCTAAAAATATTGTTACAGGTATTTCACCGGAATCAAGAATTTTGTATTTTGTATCGATGAATTCCAAAGTGGCAGTTTCGGTGCTATGGAGCTTTTTGAATCCATGTTGACTTGTATAGAAAATGTTGTGTAATACAAAAAGTCAGAGTTGTCGTAGGCAACTTTTCCGAAAACTTTGAAAGAACGGAAAGCAAGGAAATGGGCCTGTAGTTATTTATAACCTTCTCGTCGTCATTGAGCACTAATTGTGTTTTTGATCCCCTCAAGATTTTTAATAGCTCTATTCGAAATAGTGCTAGCTTCTTCATTTGGATTGATTCCCTCATAATGTTTTCTGTTTGTCAGAGAAGACGATAAATTCTCGACATGACACTTCGGCAAGATGAGGCCATTGCACTTCCTTCCAAATTGGCAGCCATTTTGGATAAACATGGCACAGTTAGCGGAAATAGATTTAGCAATATCGCCACATTATTTAGCTATATCACTAAATCATTTCGAGATATCGCTACAACACACATTCATGGTCATCAATGATTTGGCGAAATTTCACAGTCATTTATCGATATTTTGCTAAATGGTTCAAAGATATCTCCAAATCGTTTAGCGATATCGATAAATAATTCAGAGTTATCTCTAGATGATTTAGCGATAAGCGATATTACTAAATAATTAACGATATCTCTAAATGATCTGGCGATGTGGCTTAATGATTTGGTAATATCGCGAATAGCACTGAATGTCATAATAGTTTCAGCTGCTTTTTTGCAACTTCTCTGGACAATCTTTTCCCTTTCAAATCGCCCAAGACCGGTTGGTGATCAAATGTCGTTTGCTGCAGTGTTTCTTACTAATTTCAAAGTAATAAAAAACAAATTAAATGAAACAAGTAGATGAGACCTATTAAGAGACAAGACATGTCCCAGTTGAACAGCTTTCCTTAGGATCGGTTGGGCACTTAACCAAGGAAAGCTGTTGACTCAGTCTTAGTTCAATGGGGGGGGAGTTCATGGTAACTTGTACTGTCGTTTATTTTCGTAAAAGCATTTTCCTTTTTTAACCTTTCTGAGATATCAGTTATATTTTGTGCAGAGTTGTCACATGTAGTTGCTAATGGGCATAACCTACTGTCATAATCTCTAAGTATGCCCATGACTTCTACCAGTGTAGTTCTATTTATTCGATGTTAACCAGGCCAATTATTGTGCTTTGATCTTCCTGTAGTATGTCACAAAATTATCCTGTGTGCAGGTACTGCATCGGTTCTTCTTCTCCTGTGTCAAGTGTTTGGGTTCTCTTGATTTTTGACCGAAATATATTTTAAAGGCGGAGTTACAGCAGGTGACCGTTTGCATGCGAACCCGCGCATGCGAGAAGGCTTGTTGCGCAATGAACTGGGTACAGAAAGAGTAAAAATGACGCAGTGGCGCTTCTAGGCACCTTCCGGAGCTAGGTGCAACATGATATTTTGCATTTCTCTATGAATCTGTTTCCTGCATAGCTGCTGTTGGGCGTTAATTCTGGGATCAATACTATACACGCTTTTGTAAGTACATAAGCTGTAATGTAATATAATATACATTGTATCCTTGGCATTTGATGAAACAGCCCTATACATTGGATATTTTAATATATAGGGTAAGGCATCTGTGCATGTTCGTCAAAATGTTGGTTATTGAGAAACCAATCAAATTCTACCGCCCATAAAAATTGTGAAGTCCCCGATTGATTTATTTTCAAAACTACCCATTTATCCGACCTTAAACCTTGAAAAAAATGTGATAGGGGGGAAACTTACCTCCTCGCCGAAAGAGTCAGATTAATTTTTTTCACCACTTTATGACCCTCCCCCCCCCCCCCCCCACTCCACTCCCCTTGAAACGGCCCAGCCGTAACACTTGGCCGCACTCTCATATAAAATTAGGTGACATTGGTCCAAGATTGGTTTCAATTGCTGTCTGCAGGAATTGAAAAGTCAATTCTGGTTCACTTCTACTGCAAATATAAAAGTTTAAAGCAGCAATAGGGCTATCCAGGTAGGCCTACTTTGTTAGTTAGCATTTAGATTTGTTGACACCTATTTTTATTTTATTTATTTTATTTATTTATTTATTTATTTATTTATTTATTTATTTATTTATTTACTTTACTTTACTTTACTTTATTATTATTATTAATTCCGTAAAATTGTGATATATATATATATATATATATATATATATATATATATATATATATATATATATATATATATATATATATGCCTACATACGAATGCACGCACAAATACATGCCAGAAAAAGAGGGATCAAATGAACATATGAACTACTTTGCAACTTATAGGCCTATCTTGGCTTGTACATTTGGCATTCTTCAAAGTAGACCGTTTTAACTTGCAAGCCGTAGGCCTAATGCCATTATAATACACACATCCCTGTCGTGTTACGCTTCATAACGCTAGCTGAAAGATCCCCCGGAAGAGACCCCTTTCCTTGAAGCGTTAATACACATAATTAACCCCTTACCCCCAAACGTTCCCATCTAATCAAGCAACAGTAACTGAAGTAAATTGAAATTGTCGCTTGGTCAGCCGATGCCCATGCAATGATACGACGATTGTTCGCCGATCATCGGATGGAGATCGGCGGGGTGACCATACTGCACCCATCGACGAAGTAATAACTGGACCCTCTAACCGACGTTAAATCATCCCTTGGCCAACCATCACTTGGCCAACCGAAGACCTCCTACACTGCACAGACCAACAAGACGATAGCTGAACAGTCCAACCGCTGGCCAACTGGAGGCAAATCGGGTAATTGTCGGGTAGGTTAATCGATTAATCGCGTTAAAAATATGTTTCAGCAATATTCCGTATGCATATTAATTTTCCGTCACAAAACAGGCCAGGCGATCATGGGGGACGTGCGGGGTCACATAAAGGGCCATATCGGGGGGGGGGGGGGGGGGGGGGGGGGGGGGGGGGGTACTCCCATGTAGGATTGGGCCAGATATGTGCCGCGGGAAAGGCCCTGTTTTCATTACTCCCAGGATTAGAAAAGCCCCCCCCCCCCCAAAAAAAAAAACAAACAAACAAACAAACAAAATGTTCAAGGCTGGATTAAGATAGAGGTAACAAATATTTGAGTGAACTTAATGTCTTATTCATTTTTCAAACAAATGTATGGATCTTGGATATAGGCTTGAGATATAGGATGTACTTAGTAAAATTTTTAAAGGGATTTTTGTGGGAAGTAAGAATATGCTAAAACGTGTTTAAAATTACAATGCTGGTCTCCAAAATGCACCAGAATGCACCAATGCTGTACTCCTTTCAACACATTACAGGATTAAGAAAGGGAACCGTTTAACATCTGATGGAGGATTAAGATAGGGTATTGTATAAAAATGTCCCAGGCACACACACAGCCTGATGTCGAGGGGGGGGGGGCGCATATGTTCATTTCTCACAAAATGTCGTGGATTGTTTGCGAAATTTAAGTTCACAAATGCCAAACTGGTATTCATCTGGTATTTCCGGAGCCATATATAGAGAAAAAATTCCATCTGCCTTTAAAAAATATTCTTTATTTCCAAAAATATCGCAATATCCCGCTTGTCCCCACAGGTACCAACCCGTATCTCGCCATATCCCGCCAAGCGAGACTAAGCTATCAGGCATGCAGTTGTGGCGGGAAATTAATATGCATATCACCTATTCAAAAATATTATCATGGCCGGGAACTTCAATTGGCATTTTTTTCTGCTATAAACGTTGGCACTCCTATAAATCAAAGTAAACGACAAAACAATTAGACACAAGACATTCACAGGTGATGCAATTCAAAATTTTCTAGGTAAATTGCGGAAAATAAAATGGGGAAAATGTTTTTGATCACACTCCGGATGCTGACCCAATAACAACTTACGACCAGAAAAAATATCTGAGAGATTAGATCAAGCCATGAAAAGTAGTTTTGCAATTAAAAGTATTATTAAATTTAATAAACATACAAACAAGAAATCAAAATGGATCAATCAAGACATCAAAAATAAGATTAAGCCCAGAAATAAATTGAACAAGAAAATACACAACACCACACCTGATGATTTATGATATGATGAACTTTACCATAAACTTAAAGAATGTACAGAAATTAGATCAAAAATACGGCAAGCTAAACGTAATTACTACTATTCAGAATTCGATAAGCATAAAAATGACGTAAGGAAAACATGGGAAACTATTAAAGAAGATCGACCAATGAATTCGATATTGCAAATCATTTTAATTATTTTCTTTTATTTTGTCCTTTTTTTTCTTTTTTTTTTTATCTTTTTTTGTTTGTTTGTTTGTTTGTTTGTTTGTTTTTTGTTTTGTTTTTGTTTTGTTTTTGTTTTGGTTTTGGTTTTTTGTTTCTTGTTTTTTTTTTGTTTTTTGTTTTTTGTTTTTGTTTTTTTTTTTTTTTTTTGTTTTTTTTTTGGTTTTTATTGGGCCGGAATCAGCAAAGAAAATAAGACACAGAAAGTAATAGGCCTTTCATAACGTACTTAAGTAATACGAACGTAAATTCTGCCTTCAAATTTACAGCCATTGATGAGAGTGTGACCAGGAAGAAATATCCAATCTAACCTCCTCCCCCCCCCCCCAAAAAAAAAAAACAAAAATGCTGGTGTAGATAACATATCGCTAATACTTCTCAAAGTAAGCTCTAAAATCTTATCAGCTCCGCTTACTTGCATCCTAAACCGATCACTGAAAAAAGGATTCTTTCCAAACAAATTCAAAATCTCGAAGGTAGTTCCAACTAAAAAAAAAGTTGATAAACATGACTTCAATAACTATAGACCAATTTCGCCTCTACCAACAATATCCAAAATCTTCGAAAGAGTTGTCCATACAAAACTCTTCCTATATTTTACAGAAAGCAGATTATTGTGCAATCACCAATATGGCTTTAGAAAAGAATATTCCACAGGGCTAGCATTGTTAGAATTTATAGAAAGAATATTTGCAAACATAGATAGCAAAACGATACCTGAGACATATTTTTTTAGATGTATCAAAGGCATTTTGACACCATCGACCATGATATCTTCTAAAAAAAGTTAGAATACTATGGAATACAAAGTACAGAACTAAGCTGGCTTAAAAATTATTTATCAAATAGGATGCAATTTGTTGAACTTGACAGCCAGATAACCACTGGTATTCCATAGGCCTCAATATTGGAACCCCTTAAATATATATATATACATATATATATTCTAATAGTGGCTTTACATGTATAATGTACGCTGATGATACTAGTTTATTAAGTACCGCTTGCCATTTCAACGGAGAGCAACACAGAATACGTCACTTTCAATGAAAGAATCAACGAACTAACAAATATCAGCAACTGGCTTGCCGTAAATATATTATCCTTCAATGTGAACAGATATAATTATATGATTTTCCATACAAGACTGAGAAATGTTCTTCCCAACCAAATACCTGACATTATGATACATAGCAAACCAGTTGAAAGAGTTGAGTACTTCAAATTCCTAAGGGTACTTGTCGATCAACGGATCACATGGAATAGCCAAATAAACAGCGTTTCACAGACAAACTATCTCGCACCTGTGGTATATTGTCAACACTTACAGAACAGTCGCCAAAACATGTATTACAAATGATCTCTAATGCGTTGTTCTTGTCATATTTAAACCATGGCATAACAGCCTGGATGTTTCACCCGTGTAGCAAACTATACGACTACAAACAGGTATAACAGAGCAATTTGCAGCAATAAATGCAATGCACACACCTCAATACTTTTTAAAGAGTAACGTCTTTTAAAATCAACTGACATATTTAAACTTACTTGTATCAAACTTTACAATAAATACAAAAGTAACTTACTACCAGTCTATTTTTATAACGTTTTTTTTTTCATTCCAGGGCACGTCTTCAGCAAATTTGGCCTCCTAGGACAGTAATAACGCCCCAAAGATACGAAGATTCTCATACAGAAATTCTCATTCTAAATCCATTTATGTCAGTAAATACACCAATAGAATGACATGTCCATTATGTGACCGTTACAAATTACCATCATTAATTAATGACAAATACTTACCTGAAATAGTAATTAATACATTTAGAACATATTCTTTGAAAGGATTTACTCAATATGCCCAAACTACATCATAGATAATTATGATACTATTTGCAATATTGCTGATATATATATCTTTAATTCGTACTCAATTGGTACACATTATAAAAAATAATATCAAAATAAAGAGCGTGAGAAAAAAAAATAATGTTCACATTTCGGAAAACCGAAATGGATCCTATTAGTCCTGTCATATCACCAGGCAGGTAACGAACGCGTTTATAGTCCATCATTCAAGCAGGGTATTACATTTTCATTACTTTCTCGGTTTTAAATGTTCTTTGTGCCTCTTGTGTGCCCCCGCCTTATAACACTGCTGGCAAGCTTGAACATTGGGGTATTTGGTACAAATATACATGTGTTGGTCTCTGCAGAATGTGTTGCGTCTTTCATTGTATGCACAGTTCAGTACACCACACTAGCCAGTCTTTACATCAGCAGATTTAGATTGGATTTTTTTGTCACGCTTACGAATCCGATTGTCCTGTAATTGCATGTCATTGACTGGTATTTTGGCAGTATGTTCCATGTTTGGTATCAATTCTTCCCCTGTGCCAAACATGTCCTCACTCTCATTGTCCGTCTCTATGTTTTCATTTCTAGGTATCCAAACCTCTTGTTGGTCAATTTCAGTGAATGCTGGTGACAGTGCGGATGGCTCAATTGTTGGATCCATATAATATAATATATAAGCTACTGTCAGCATAGTTTCTTACATCGGCGCTGATTTAATTCAAATTCCTATTATGACTCAAATTGAAAGATATTAAAACACTTCCCTTGGAATTGAAAACGAGACATTTGAATAGTATTAAAGTGTTGTAATGGTAAAGTGGGATTGCATACTACAACACGTTGCAGACACAAATTTGGGAACGGTCCATCTCTTCATTTATTGGTTTATATTTTTACTTTCTATATTTTTCCTACCATGCGGGAAAGATTCATGTAGGCATACCTGTCCATACCCAAGGAAAGTTTTGAAAATAAAATTTGCCTTTGTTGGAACATCAAAATTTGAAAACTTTCATCGTTAGGTAAGTTGAATGGGCCCACATGTTTCTATCAATATCTGCATGCTGTTAGTGTTAATTCCATTCATTTTTTTTTAAATTTTATTTCAGGATCACGGTCCTCACTCACCTACGTATACGCAACTAGATATATAGATAATATAAGTAAAGAGGCGTTGTATGCACACAGTTCTTTATTTGTAAGAAAGGGTTTATTTAGGCCAAATATGGGACGGATAGCCAATCGTCCATCAGTCCTTTCCATAACATGCGCACTTGCATAACCTCTTGCCACTCTTCGGTACTAGGCCTATTAATATCTTCTTGAAACTGAAAATGATATCGTCCGTATGGATTCTTACATGGACGCAGATCAACTGTATCTGGGGTAATTATTAGAGATAAATTAAGTCTAGCCATGATAGAATAGATTTTAATACTCCTGATCCAGTGATTGTGTGGATTCTATGACCGACGTCGGATCATTACAGTGTATCACGAGACACCTTGTATTTGAGTCTAAATAATAAGGTTAGATGTTTCCTCGCTTTGCCTATGGCTCATGGCTCTTTGCGTTGTAGTTTTAAGCACATAATAACTTTGTAGAACGTCAAAATTAAAATCATTTGTTTTTGTGTTGCCATGAATCAAGACACTAATTGCTCAAAATTGACAGTATTTTCGTAAATGTCACAAACCTGACATATTACGTTGAAACATTGACTCAGGGTTGGCAATGAAATAGAGCTTAATTGTTTGGAGACTTTCGAAGTGAGGAGTAGGCTAGATGTCATCATGGAGATTGTTTTACATTTCTGGTGCAGGATGTTCATTGGTGCAGTACTTGTTAAGATTTCCCTTGGTTTGTACAGGTGGTCTAGCTGCAACTGTTTATTTTACAATCACTGGGACTGAATATAATGCCCCAGTTTGTTTCTACTTCAGTTATACACTGGCAGGTGGTTTAACTAGGATAAGCTATCCAGCTAGAAAGGGTATATACTGGTTCAGGGGTAAGTCAACTTGTTCAGATATGAACCTGTACCATACAAATTTAGCAGTTATGTTATGTTTGACATGTATTCTTCTTTCATGATGGACCTCTGCATTTATAAACAAAACTTCACGTATTTAGCTATTTCATCATGTTTTGAGTAGTTACCCGCTGAAGACCCTTTATTTATTTGGGCTAATACAGCCTATGTCAAAACTCTAAAGAAGAACGTGTGCAATATGGACAAAGGTACTTCCATATGTATATAGGTTAGACAGTGACAGGTTAGCTTAATGGAGAGTGAAGAGTTCGGACTGCGAAATAAGGTAATGACTACTAGGAAGTGGTTCTGGACAAAAAGACACAAATACAACTAAGCCGTCCATGTAGAACATTGCTAAATATCGTAAACAACAATCCACCTGCGCTGTGACAGACTTCGCTGAGAACATATGTGGTCATTTGCGAGGAAACTGAACATAGACACTCCTCTATCACGACACACTTGTGCCTCATATTTCACTATAATAATCATTAAACCATTATAACAGTCCATTCGTCCTAAAGGTCACCCACAAATAAACCCAATCCATGTTCTTCCCCAGAACACACAAATACTGGAACGATGGAGACACACATTTGATTTGCTCTCAATGTAACACTTTACCAAGATGTGCGTAAACAATTGCCAGTGAAACCGTGAGCAAACTGGCTGGGCAGCTTATCGCATACTCATTGGACCTTCTTTGATTAATCTCAGGCGAAGCGCAAATATAGGCACACAGTTTTCATTTGTTATCTGGACATGAAATCTACTTTGCCAATGAATGCCTACAGTGTAAAGATAGTAAAATATTATTCTATGTAATAGAAAGGCTTCCATTTAAATTTTGTCATATATTTGTATTGATACCAACCATTTGGTTTTGTGTTTATAAATTGTCTAAAAGTGCGCGGAAGTGTTTTAAAGTTAAATGTGACGCATCCGGTCAAAGCAGCTTGTGTTCTAGACGTGCTGCACCCATAGCTAGGCTGTGGAAGATGAATGGTGTTCATGCTATCTTTGCAGCACAGCTCCTTGACTACAATGCCATGATCGATGCACGTTGCTTAGCCTGCAGGTTGGGCCAACGCTTGGTAAAAGTAGAGGTCATTGGCCCAGCATTGCCCCCACGTGTGTGCCCCTTGGCCAGGAAAATCCGCTTTGGGTAGGAAATTCCAAAGTCAGAATTTGAGTATAAGCAATACAAATGTGTGATCACATATACAGAACCAATTAACACCAAGGCTTTTCAGTTTTGACTTTTACAACCAATTAAAAAAGCATAGAGAATTACCAAAATGATTATTCTTGTTTTATATTCATTTAGCACAATTAACATACAACATGAATCTGAATCACAGTGAAAGGCCTAAAAGTGGAATTTGAATGATACGTAGAGGTCGGATGATATATTTCATCGTATACACTTCACGCAAGTCCATTTTATGTCTTCTCTCTGATGTATTAATAGACAAACTGCGACACGTTAACCCTTTAATGCTAGGAAAAACTCATTCAACAGATTTTTTCATGGCGCATTGCACGCAAACCATGCCAAAAAAAGTTGTTGACACGAAATATTTTTGTCTGGAACTATTGGCATGCTGGCATCTGCATGAAAGGGCATTCATAACAGAGTTTGAAGCTTTAATTACCCTCTTTATTTAGACTAGAACAACTTTTTTTGTGACCAGCACAAAAGAGTTAAGGCGAGATATGAAGATCTAATTTCACTTGCATTAAACCTCGTGGGAAATTTTCAGCACAAATTGTCATGCTGTTGTTTTTTATCAGAGAACCACACACGGCGTGGGATACCCTGGGTATAATTAAATGGATACCATTTCCATGTGAGAAGCAGATTCTCATCCACATGGCATCACATTATAAAACGTAAGTGTTGATTGATTAAGCGTCGTTTGGTCAAAAGACAGTTCGCTTTCTAGCACACAATTCAGTCAGCTTTATTCTACGGCCACAAAAATGACACTGAGTTGGCAAGTCCGGGAATTACGATAACCCAGAAGATTTGAGAAGTTTACTTTGTGCTTCATAGGATCAAATGACTCTTTCTAGTTAGACTCTGGTATAACGATAGAAGCGATAATTAGAATTTGTCGCGCGGCTAGATTTTTGCACGGAAGAAGTTAACTTCCGTACTATTATGAGTGCATTCTGAATCTTAAATAAAACCCAAGTAAAAAGTACATGTTGGGATTTCTGGGTGTTACTTCCCAGAAACATATTTGTTCAGCACGTTCTGCTCATGATCACCCTAATTACGTGTAATCTTTGGCTTAATAAGGACTTATCTTTTTGATACTACTCATTAATTTGGAACATATATTCGATAAAGAAAGCGAAAACAGAATTGATTTGGGACACTTCTATTTCAGCATCACATGATTTGTTTCTGCTGGCAACTCCGCCATTTGGGTTCATGCTGTTCCAAAATGCAATTTTCTTGCAACAGAATCTCGTCATTTTCCCTCTACAAAGTCCATGATGTCGCAAAATGTTATATCCTTCCCGTGAAAGCATTAGGTCATTTTTGCCTACATACAATCCGAGTCTATAACTCTTCCATTTTGTTTCCTCCTTGCATTACAAATTTTACTCCGTAAGGAGAACCAGTAAATTGTTACAATCAGTAAGCTTTTTACTTAAGTAGCGATGCGCAATTCAATTTCTGCGTATCTTGAGCAATCGCATATAACAACATGTAAATGTCTAGAGAAAATGTTACACCTGCGTTATCAATTAGCCAAATAGCCAATGACTGAACAGTTGTGACTTGGCTAACAAAATGTTTATAAGCTTTAGCAAAATTGGCTAAGTGTAAGTCTGAATGCCTTTAACTGTTGATGAACACGTACATGTACATGGTATGTGAATTGATTTTAATTGTTTAACATAAGAAACAGATGTATAATTTAACTAATGCTTTTGTTAAGATATAAGCATTTGGCTGAGGAGCTTAATGTTACCTTGGCCAAATTAGATATTGTGGTAAAATTCCTATCGCCAGCCCGAACTGTTAACGTTGTTTTGGAGTTTTAACTACCAAAATCGTTGAAGGGAAAGCTATATTTTTTGCAAATTTTCCATAGTTTCTATTTCACAGAACTCGGACACAGACAATCAAGTTGGGTTTTATCTGTCTGGCCTTCGTGCCACAGAATCTACATGTAACTGAGTGGTGTAATCTCCAAGACTGTTGGCATTTTGCCTGAGGAACAAAAAAACATTTTTTTTTTTTTTTTTTTTTTTTTTTTTTTTTTTTGAGCAAAGCGTACACCAGACAATTATTTAGGGCCAATAGGTTACTGTTTCTATAGCCAAAATAGGCAACGTAAAGGCTACATTTCCACTACTGTAGCACGGTTCTGGGATTACAGTCTCGCTGAGCATTAGCATGGGGTAAGACCACTTTCTTTGTAGCTTCATGATATCACAGATCCCATTTATGTTCTACTACGGTAAAATTTATTCAGATTTGTTCTCTTTAATTTACCACCAGATGTACACTTTTCAAATTTATTTTCAAATACAGTGCACATGTGTGTTGCAGCTTATTTTGTTCTTGTAAAATGTTGCAACATGAACGGACACTTAACCTATTCAAAACAAGTACCGAGCAGTCTACGATTAATATTTTCTATTGTATTTGTATTGTATGTTTTTCTTTACTGGTAAAATTTGTCTCACAACATTTTACGGCAAATACGTGTATTAGAGGTATATTCCAAAAACTTATTCGCGTTTACGAGGTACATTTTTTTTGGGTACACGAACGAACTGCGCCTCAGGCCTGACGCGCTCCTGCGAACGCACGGAACACTGAATAACATGATGCCAAAGTGAAGTTCGTGCACATATAGTAGTCAAAATGTACTGTTGCGGGGTTTGCCTTGTTTTTCTTGTGTGATATTGGTCCACAGAATGCCTAATTGAGTATTTTACTACTTAAAAGTCCCGTGTGATACCCGTATATTTTAAAAACAGAGGGGAGGCATAGCTTTGCAAGTATTTTTGGCTTGGCTTTATACAGTTTTACTAAGCGTGGTTGATTTTCATTGCTGACAACATATTTTCTCCACACCTGCAAACTAAAAGTTATCTTCAATTATTTCTTGTGGGTAAATAAAGGTACTTGTTTTCAAATGAATCTAGAGGGCTAATATTCCGTCCAGGAGAAGTTCCATTGTTTTTTTAATCAGCACATTTCTTTGGTATATACATGTAGATGATCCAAGATTCTGAGGAAGTACGTCCAGTCTTCAGTCCAGAAACCCATTCAATGGACTACCAAGACAACATTTGCCAATTGCTATAAGAGCCTTGACATTATCAATGTGATGCACCAAAAGCTCTATTCCCTTCCTCTCTTCACTGGTAAAAGTTCAACGCACAGTCCGAGTGTAATACTGTGTGATACTGAATTCTCTGTCCCTATTTTTTTTTGGGGGGGGGGTGTTTTTGGGGGGGGTCGTTTTTTCTTTTTCTTTTTTTTTTTCTTTTTTTTTTTCTTTTTTTTTTTTTGTTTTTTGCTTTTTGTTTTTTTTCTCCTTTTTTCATTGTTTGTTTCTTCGCTTCAGTTGTTTCATAAACCTTTGAAAATACGCTGCTGAACCAGTAATAATGATTCCGTTAATCTCTTAGCTTCCGTAGAGTCCTAATAGCGGCTCAACGCGATTTTTTGCATTCAGTAGCATATTTAAAACATGTATATATGTCTTTCTGGCGAGCTCTGGCCACAAGTCAAGTTGAATACC
This sequence comes from Hermodice carunculata, assembly GCA_964020975.1. NCBI lineage: Eukaryota > Metazoa > Annelida > Polychaeta > Eunicida > Amphinomidae > Hermodice > Hermodice carunculata. The sequence continues at coordinate 61,776,504 of OZ026630.1, read as the reverse complement.
ACAGTTTTAAATCTTCATAGTTCATTTGACTATTAATTCAATTGATGCAATGGCAATATTAATATTTTGATTCTGTTATACTTCTATTTAAATCACATAATAAAATATACTGCATTTATCATCAGGTTCAAAGATAATATTTGTTTGATAACGAGTATCCTTGAACGACTTAACACACAGGTGGTACCTCGCCATAGCTTGCTGACGACACCTTGCGTGCAATTGAAATAACACTGGTTTCCACGCAGTATGGAACGTCGTACTACACATTTTAATTAGGAAATCATTACTATAACCTAATGAACTTTGATCAGAAGTACCCCTGCGCAAAAATTCCGAGGCAGTTTACGTTGTAAATGGATACGCAAGTAGTGTGAATTAATAACCTTGCTTGTTTTATTATACGTTGGCGAATACGTCCCCGTGCTCTATCATTTTGAAAATATGGAAGCCCATTGGTGTCAACCTCACTTCACATTTTATGTGGTCATAACGACATTTTATTTGGTTCGGACGACTTTTTTATCTGGTCATAACGACATTTTATCCGGTTAGAACGACATTTCATGTGGTCATAACGACATTTCATCTGGTTCAGACGACTTTTTATCTGGTCATCACGACATTTTATCTGGTTAGGACGACATTTTATGTGGTTCGCCCATTTTTTTTACGTGGTCATAACGACATTTTATCCAAATAAGACGACTTTTTATGTGGTCATAACGGCTTTTTATGCGGTTCGGACGACTTATCATATGGTCATAGCGACAGTTTATCTGGTTAAGACGATATTTTATGTGGTCATAACGGCATTTTATGTGGTTCGGACGACATTTTATGTGGTTCGGACGACTTTTATTCTGGTCATAAAGACATTTTATCTGGTTCGGACGACATTTTGTCAGGTTATAACGATATTGTATCTAGTCATAGCAACATTTTATCTGGTTGGGACGACTTTTTATGCTGTCAGATCGACATTTTATGCGGGCATTACGACATTTTATGTGGTTCGGACGCCTTTTTATCTGGTCATAACGACATTTTATCTGGTTCGAACGACTTTTTTATGTGGTCAGATCGACATTTTATGCACTCATAACGACATTTTATCTGGTTAGGACGACATTTCATCTGATTCGGACAACTTTTTATCGGGTCGTAACGACATTTTTTCTGGTAAGGACGACATTTTATGTGGTCATAACGACATTTTATTTATCTGGTTCGTATACGACTTTTTATCTGTTTACATTTTTTGACAGATTGCAAGATGATGCATCTTACGAATCAAAGATAAAACATGGTTAAATGTACACGAAACAAATTTTTGATTGAATGTAATATCAGTGTACTGACTTAACACAGAAAAATATATAATGAACATCTTGCTGTATGTCGGGCAAGGTGATTCCATGCAGACATGAATGGCTGAACATGGAGTTACGATGAGGTTAGTCTGCACTGTTTTTTGTTTTCTATACCATTCCCCGGCTATTCAAAATAAACTTTCCGAAGGCTTTTGGCTTTTACCCTGAGTTCTCCCCCATGTAACAGGTGGCTTGAATTTCACCGAATTTCAACACATTGCCGTGCATGAAATGACAAGGAAGTATATAATAACATGTATGAGGACATATACTTTCCACAGCAGCAAGAATGGTATCCCAGTATGCTACCTATTTTACCACAAACAAATAGAAAAAGGGTGTAGTTATGGTTCGAAACCGGCGGATCGTTGCCTGCAAAGCAGACCAAGTTCCTTGTTACTACACCCAGCGGAGTAGACAAAATACGCAGCTTGGGTCAGATTTGGAGACAAGGTGGGTTGCTCTTGGCTGTAAACAATCAGTCACTTTCATTTCTTGAAAATAGTACCCATGGAATAAATATTATTCAATTTAGTGAACAAATATGGAACTAAAAGAAATGATACAAACATATGTAAAACAGTCATTTAGGTATGCAAAAGACCCTAAATGTAACGTTATCAAAATCAATTTTGCACCTACTGTACCAAAAAGACATATTCTTTTCCAGCATAGTATTTTGCGTGACATACAAAAGGACATATACTTGCAGCTAACATGTACTCTCGTGATATATTTGCATTAGACCAAATAAAAAAAATCATATTTGTGCCAATGTTTGACAGATGAATATGACAGCGTGAGCCAACATACATTTTCAAGCCTTTTGACACGTGTTGATCGCCTCTGGGCTGTGTGAAATGAGTCACATAAAAGAAAAAAGGCTACACTATACATTTGACATGGCCCCTCAGCATCCGTTCAGTACGCAAAAACACTGACATACTAATACCTGAAATAACGCTCTTTTACGGAAGCCAAGAAGGACCACCTGTTTGTTGTTGTTTTTTTTTTAACTGGAGTTTTGTAAATTTAAAATTCGAAATGATTGGAAAAATTTTGAAGTTTCGAATTATAAACAAATGTCGCAAAGTAAACTTTCAAGCGGAGATGAGATCGAATGACTTCAAATGCTACAGTCACTTGACCTTCCAATGACCGATAACTGCCAGCAACAGGCAAAGCTGGAATGGTATGTGACTTATTGCCTTGTAACTGCATTGTGGGAATATAAAGAATCACGTTAAGCTGAATATTCGATGATAGAGATTGAAACATTGGGTGCAGGAGAAAACTGAGTTTGATTCCACTTCGGATGAAATGGGCCCATCTTGTACACAAATGATAAAAAATTGTATAATTCGACAAGCAATTTGTACGAGTGCTAAGAAGGGTGCGGAAGCTGATATTACCAGTTACATCTTACACAAAGACATCTGGTTTCTGTAAATTACTGAAACTCAACTTAGATGTTCAAAAGTATGCAAAGTCGGGGAAATTTTGCTAATTACGTGTAATTATAATGTTAGATGTTTTGTACACAACTTAGAACGTACATATACGTGGAAACGTTAAGGCCAAGATACCACCAAGCCTCACCTGTAAGGGGCAGGCTTACGCCAGTTGTAGGATTTTTTTCTACACATATACATGGTATAGTTTCCCAGTGTCTACTCGAACCCCAGTAGATTAGTGCCCAGGTCAAAGCGTATGCATGTGAGGTAACACTCAGCAGTACAAAATTGATATTTTAATTAATAAAATATATATTCTTGTACTTGTTAGAAAGGAACAGTGTAATCTGCCATTATGTAGATACATGGTTGCAAAAATGTATTATATTTCTAGTGCGGTGAAACTTTAGTGTAAGGCACTATTATACGCCAATTGGTATACTCATGTCTTTTTTCTTGTGTTTCCAAAATATCGTCCTTTATGATTTTTGTGTAGTATTCATGAGATGCGCCATGGCCAGGAGCATAGTACAACGTATATATGCAGAGGCTGAATTGATATCTTTATTTCCCAGGGTTTTGACAGGATCTACACTTCGAGATGCACATATTTTGAAAAATGTTCAAGCAACCCCTTTTTCCAACTGTTAGAGCTCATTTCACTCATAGGGTTGTGTTAACAAAAAAAATCAAGATTCTCGCTGCTAATAATGTCAAAAAACTCACTGCAAAAATGGTACAGAAACGGAACGGAATTAAGTCGAACGCTAAACAGAATATCTGCATTTCTTCACAGACATAGATATAAGAAGCTGTATGTAAAAATAAACAGATACAGTCGAAAACTGATGTATATTTACCCTTTAACTGTAAAGGTAGAACTACAACTACGCAGCTACAAATATATATAAATAAACACAACTTTTGAACATCAATACAAATTAACAATTCTTTCATCATTAATCCACTCTATAAATTTATGAGTAGGTTAGATGGCACCGACACTTACGGTCGTAAACCCTTCCTTATTGAAATTCACCGGGAAGCAGAAGACGGAACCTGTGTTCAGGCAATTGTGAATGCCATAAGCTTTTCCTTGTATTCTCCAACAGTAACTTTGACTATATTCTACGTTCGCTGCCTTTAAGGTGGAAGGTCTGAAGCCGCACCTTCGCATAACCTCTGATCACTTTTTCATATTTTTGGATAGTCTGATAAAACTACATGCTCCCAAAAACTCAGATATTTGAACATAAAATTTATATGAGATAATTGATCTCAAAACTTTTGTTTACAATGAAAAGTTTAAACAGTGCCGGACACATGGCTTTGTTTGCATGGGCATGATAATGAGCCATGTCATTGTTTGCACAGTCATTAGTCCATGACCGCTGGAAACCAATTGAGCTATTGACAAGGGACTCACAGGAAACCATTAGCCGTGGAGAGAAGAACGGACCAGTTCAGACTAATCACTGCCATTGTTCTTATTACTTTGAAATTCTCTATTGATGTAAAAACTAATTAGCACAATCCACTTACTGGCCCCCAAATATGGAAAGCCGCATGTGAACCCACACTCAAATGAACCCAAACCCAAACAAGCCAAGTGTGGTGTTCCCAAGTTAAAAAAGTCGAAATTTAAGCCACAAAACATACTTTTGTTTGATGACAACATCACAGAGGTAAAGCTACAAGTTTATTTTACACAACAATTAAAACACAGGACAGAAGAAATGAGTATGTGTCATATTACAGCCATAAATGAGTAAGAATTGGCAACTTTTTCTTTCAATGCGATTTTCTCTGAACTGTTTTTTGCTCAACCTCTGCAATTTGTATCTCGCCTCACAAATGTACAAATTGCCCTATCACATTCAAATCAACAGACATTAAAAGAAAAATATCATATCCAGGAGCGGTTCCCAGGATTTTTTTCTGACAACCCCTTCCATGACTTTTTGAGCAATTTATGGAATGAAAATGAACAACCTGTCCGGATTAAATTAAAATTGTTACATTTTATTTATGCTATTTCAGGACTAACCATTGAATTCGATCCTGGACATGGATATACATTTTAAATTTCTTCTGATTTCAACTGGAAAAAAACAATTTTGGGTGACTTCTGCGCGAAAAATGTGAAAATCCTACCAAGTCAGAAAGAATGCTATAAAATCTCAGAAAATTCTAACCGTGCAAAAAAACTCTATGGATGCAACACTATGGATATGTAGTAATCAGAATATATATAGGTTTAATGTACTTGTGAAAAAAATAAATGGGTAATTGCGATCCAAAGTTGCCAGTCTCACTGCGCATTGACTTCACAGCTTCCACCTTAACGCAATCCCCTGAATCAACCATCTAAGATCATCTAAATACCTTTTATTGCTTATAGATTACTCGGCATTGCACACTGGGGTACCATGATGTAGCAATATTGGGCGCTCAAAACCTTGAACCCACAGGCATTCCGTGGGCATCTCACTCAAAGTCGCATCATATTATATTACATATATTTTGACGTTAATTGGATGCAAACAAAGCAGGTAATTTTTCATTGTGGGAATGGCGCGCAGTCTAATTTCCTATCCAACGTTCTTCATATGTACGAGCAGTTCCATGTGTGTTTTTATTCTGTTTCAATAAGGAACTGATAGAGGGTATAAGCTCAAGACCAAACGTCTATTTTTCAATGATCGGTGCATTATGGAACTTAAGGTGAATATTGGAGACAGCTGTTGGCCATTTTAACCAGGTTTGCTTACAATCAAACGATTAGAAAGACAATTGCCCTACAAGCTTGTAGCAGCAGGATCAGCTCAATGTCCGACTGTGAACTTGAAACTACTCAGTATCAAGTATATTGCAGAAGAAAATTGTCAAGTTCGTATCTCCTACGTTTCACACGGTCAAGCGGACATGTGGCAAAAACACAACAGTACTTCAAAAAGTAAAATTCAAATGAATATTAAACAAATTCAACAACATCGTGGGAAGCACATGTCGCGGTTATCACTCGTGACTTTTCATCAAGAGTAAATATTCATAGACAAGACAATGTGTCACGGTTTCACTGCATATGCTAGTTTCGTTAAACTTCGACAGATTTGAAACGGGGCAATGAGGATAATTCTAGATTGTGCCCCCAGAATTCATGTCCCGGATATGCCGGACACCATCAAATGGATGAGTATCAAGCAAAGATTCTTCTACAATCACTGCATTTTGATGTGGAGATCACCACCAACAAAACGCACGATTACCTTAGCTCTCTCTTTACCCGTACCTCCTCTATCCATTCTTAAAATACCCGATCAGCGGATGCTGGCAATTTCTTTATCCGAAAATCCCATCTAACCTCATTCTATACCACTGGTGCTAAAAGCACACTTTTCAGTTTTAAGAAAGAGGTGGTAAACTATGTTTTTTTTAACAACATTGAGCCTTTTTTGGCACTCACTACTTCTATTGTGCCAAGTATCTAAATGCTTTTACTGATTTATAAATTGTCTGAAATATTTTTCACTGCAATTGTGCCAATGTCTCAATGTTGTTACTTTTATTTTATAAAGTGGTCTCTTTACTGTTTAAATATATATATATATATTGTTAGGAGCGCCATGCCTCAACAGAACATATTTTCTGAATATGGGTTGCTAATAAACTTGTAAACTTGTCGTTTACAGTTATCAGAAATATGACAAATAATAGTTTGCTGTGGAGCCAAACCCCACTATGAACAACCAAGTCGACTGACGCGACCTCCTGCGGCATCAAAAAGTGTATCCAGAAACCGAACACTGAGATTGACGGATGGTATTGTCTCCATGTGCAAACATTATCTCAAGAGCAATAAAGCATGTTAAACACATATGTACAATAAACGCAACACAGAATTTGATGGCATTCGTGGTTAAATTTTACATGCCCATTAATAACCATATGCAAGGAACTGTTTTTCTGAACCAGCCACAGAAAGTAGGGCAACAGCCTATTAATATGCTTTATTGCATATGACTGTATGCTTATGTGTAAAACTTCACGTACTGAGGGAACAACAAATTTTGTAAAATGTAGCCTACGGAAGGAAGAACGAAATAATTGAAATATTCCTTAATAATGATATTGTAGTGGCTGGAAATTGCGTGCAGCTTAATCTTCAAAACGTCCCTGTGATGTTTCGAGGTGGAACATGAGAGTCTTCCTCCCACGCGGCGGTCTAGAATCCTGTCTGCAAGTGGAATTCTGTCTGTAAATGGATCAAGAGTCTAAAATTTAAGGCATACATATCGCAGCAAGGTCGAAGTCGGGACCTATACAAGTATGCTCTCTAGGAAACGTCCAGTAGTCCATCGTCTTGGCTCGCTTCCCCAGACACTGCTCCATGCAAAACGCTATTCGGGGAACCTACAAGAAAATGCTTGACTGTTTGAGGGAGTTTGTTTCTTTTTTTCTGTAGTGCGGAGGAGGTGCGGGAGAGGGAGGGGGAAGGTGCGAGCGGTATTCCGCCCAACTGAGACCATCGCTAAATCAGAACATGACAGAACATACTGACGAATTCCAAGTCACTGTTTCCCTCCAATCCATGCATTGATTTTGCGACATTCAAAATGATATCTTGGAAATTGAAAAGTCCTGCACAATAAATCGTATGCTTGTGCACAATACTTAGGATGCCTGGATTTGTGGGCACTCAGACTGTGTTTTCATCAAAGTTAGGTTTGTGTAATGAGGCTTCGAGCCAGCAGCTTATTCTTTATTCCCACTTAAACCACCACCCAAAAGCTATGGATGTCAAAATGTTATCTGCTTCGAAGTTTTTCTCTTAATACATTTTGAATGAGACTTGTAAATGATGAGACCTATACCACGATAGCACGGTCTTGATTTCAGTCTGGATGGCATATATTTTGAATAAGATCATGGTGCTTTTTATCAATAAAGTCTCTTTTCTTTCAAATAACTACTTGTGATATCGTTAAAATTGTGCTTGAGTGTATTATTCTCACTAAATTAAACCGATTCATACTGATTTTCATTGTTCTCCTTACCACAAAAACACAATGATTTTATGAAAATGATGATATGGTTAACTGAAACGATAATATGTGGTACTTTGAGACGTCACAGATATTGCTGTCAAATTTGGAGAAAATACGAAACCACGGTGCTTTACATTAATCTATTCTGCAAAAAACGTGACAGGAGTGTATATAAAGATAGGCGCTCACATTGTTTTACACTTGGGAGCAGCTAAGACTTTTATTTTTTCTATTCCTTGATTTACGGATGTTTTTGCCTGCTTTTGTAGTGTGGTGGTCGAGATTAATAAATAAACAAACTAATAAATAAATAAATAAATAAATATAACTGATATCACTTTTTCATTATTTTTTTAAGCAAAATTTTAAAGTCGGAGGAAGGAATGAAAATTAAAAACTGAATAATTTACAAAGTTAAATATTCTTTCTGAGAGTGTTAAACCTTAGTATTTTTTAAAAAATCATTTCAAGTATATTGACTGACACATTTTGCAGAAGTCAACATTAAAATTGGCATGTTCATGTATTTTTAACCAGATGAGCATACTGACAAGTGCATTTTTTAATATATTAACATTTCCCCCAGACAAACTACAGTTCTTCTGATTCCACGAGAATGTGGCAACAAATGAATTCTCTGGAAAGAATTAATACCGGTATTGACAAGTCTTTTATGTTAGTTCCATTCTCTCTTTCGTTCTCCTTGGCAGTGACCGACTTAACGTTTTAAAAACCACATTACTTTTGTTGACATTCATTGTATTTGCCAAATTAGTTTTCTATCGAGGCAATTCTGTAGTGTTTGCCATTCCGCGGAAAACATAATGCCTAAGGAAAGAGCGTACAAGTTGGGCTAATATGATTGACAGAATGTTGCGGTATTTCCAGATCAATGTCTGACTGCCACATAAAAAAAATAAATTTGATTAAACTCAGGGCAAATGCACCTTACATGAATTTTTTTGCAGTTACACGGTAGAAAATTGGGAAAACAATATAAAAACATTGGTAAAATTGCACTCGTTTCTGCTAGGACTGGATCACTTCCGGTAAACGCCGCATGTTTGGTATCATCTGAAAGTCCAGAACATCGTCTACATCAGTAAAATGTTTTCTCACTGACTAAATGTGACTCTAATGCAGTTAATTTATGCCAAAGATCACTGCCTCGAAGGTTAGAAATGTAATTCAGACGCTCGTTTTAATTGGCTGATGGCCACGTGGTCAGATCGTCATATGACCTATTTGAATAATTAACGATGAAGATTAGTCACGTGGACCAATAGGAGCATGAAGAATCCAAAAACCATAACTTCCTCTGTACTCTTCAGTCCAGGCCTCAACAACATGTCGTTAACATGAGAGCGGCAAATCTGGCTCTTTTGATGCTGTTAATGTGTAAAATATTTGATATTTTCATAGGATTAGGACTCACATAGTTCTGCTGAAGTTTTCTGTTACGATTGCAAGGCATACGAAAGGATATTCATTTCACATTTGGTGCTGATGAAGGCAACATCGTGTTCCCGGAGAGCATTTGCACATCGAAATCATTGTTTTTCCAGACATATTAGTTTTGCCTTCAGTAAAACTAACCCACTAATTATACAGAACTTGTAAAATAAGCAAAATAATAGGATTTGACACTGTGGAAATCAATCACATCTGGTAACAGTCATATATTGCAGGGTTTTTTTTACATGTTTGCCTATCTGAGACGGATTTAAACCATACACACATGGGGAATCCGCTGGGAAAATAAAACAGCCAATTTGCTCATTGGCGGATTGAATGATAAAACAAATGTTCGCCTGAATTTTATTTTGCTGTCGGGGGAGGGGGGGGGGGAAGACAAAACTTTGACGGAACCGTAAACTTGAACATGCAGTTACACGAAGTTAAGCATATTAATAGGCCGTAGCCGTACTTTCTCTGATATGTTATGAAAAAGAGTTCCTTGCATATGGTTATTGACTGGCATGCAAAATTGACCACGAAAGCTATCGAATTTTTGTTGCGTTTGTTGTGCATATGTATAAACCATGCTTTAATGCTCTTCAGATGCTGTTTGTACAAGGGACAATACTGTCCGTCAATCTCAGTGTTATGGTCGCAGGGTGCACTGTGTGATGTCGCACGATGTCGCCTCAGTCGGCCCGTTTGTTCACAGTCGGGTTCGGCTCCACATCAAACAATTATTTGCCATATTCCTGATAACAGTAAACCAAAATAAGCATATGCAGTGAAAACATGACACATTACCTTGAATATATACTCTTGATGAAAAATCACGAGTGACAACTCAACGTCTGCTTCATATTCACACAATGTCGTTGAATTTGTTTAATTTTCATTTGAATTATACTTTTTGAAGAATTGTCGTTTATTGCCTCATGTCCGCTTGACCGTGTGAAACGTAGGAGATACGAACTTGGAAATTTTCTTCTGCAATATACTAATACTCAGTACTTTCAAGTTCACAGTCGGACATTGAGCTGATCCTGCTGCTACAAGCTTGTAGGGCAACGGTCTTTCTAATCGTTTGATTGCACGCAAACTTGGTAGAATTACCAACAACTGACTCCAATATTCACCTTATGTGCCACTATGCACCGATCAATAAAAAAATAGACGTTTGGCCTTGAGCTTATACCCTCTATCAGTTGTTAATTGAAGCAGAATAAAAACACACTTAGAACTGCTCGTACATGAGAAGAACGTTGGATAGGAAATTAGACTGCGCGGCATTCCCACAATAGACAAATTACCTGCTTTGTTTGCATCCAGTTTGCGTAAAAATATATGATACGATTGTGAGTGAGATGCCCACGGAATGCCAATGGGTTCAAGGTATTCAGCGCCCATATTGCTACATCATGGTACCCCACTTTGCAATGCCGAGTAATCTATACACAATAAAAGGCATTTAGATAATCTTAGATGGTTGATTCAAAGGAATGCTTTAATAGTAGTGAACATAGAAAATAGCCAAAGTTACTGTTGGAGAATACAAGGAAAAGGCTTCACAATTGCCTGAACACATGCTCCCTCTTCTGCTGCCAGATGCATTTCAATAAGGAAGGGTTAGCGATCGTAAGTCTCGGTTCAACCAAATACGCTCATAAATTGAAAGAGTGGATTGGTGGTAAAAGAATTGTTTGTATTAATGTCCAAATATTTCTGCTTGCATATGTATGTATGTATGTATGTATGTATGTATGTATGTATGTATATATATATATATATATATGTGCATAGCTGTAGTTATACATTTACAGTTGAATGGTAAATGCACATAAGTTTTAGACTGCCTCTTTATACAAATAAGTTCTTATATATATATATATATATATATATCTGTGAACAAATACAGATATTCTGTTTGTAGGTCAAGGTATTTCATTCGCGTTCCGTACCATTTTTGCGGAGAGTTTTAATTTTTTTGTTTTTATTTTTAACACAACCCTATGAGTGAAATAAGCTTTAGCAGTTGGAAAAAGGGGTGGCTTACACATTTTTCAAAATACGTGCATCTTGAAGTGTAAATCTTGTCCAAACCCTGGGAAGTAAAGATATCATTTTAGCTTCCACATACATACGTTGTATCATGTTGCTGGCCACAGCGCACTTCATGTACACTGAACAACAATCATAGCGTTTCAAATTATGCTAAGTAAAGTCATTTCAAATTTTAAAACTTCCGTATCTTGAAAAGGATAATAGCTGGGGTCATTCTAACGTGCGCAAAATTAGAAGCATGTAGAGATTTTTAATACACAATGGATTAATATCATATCTTTTGCTCATGAAAAATACAAAATGACGTTTTTCAATAAAATTCTATCCGTATATGTGATTTACGATTAGGTTACGTGTGTTTAATAAATTTGAATGTTTAGAGCGCTTTAAGTCTGACTGTTTATTTGATTTCAAAATGACAGAGCACGGTGACGTATCTGCCAACGCAGCAAAAATTAAAATTAAAATAAAAAAAAAAAAAAACAAACAAAGAAGGTTGTTAATCTTTACACTACTTGTATATACATTTACAACGTTAAACACCTCGGATTTTTGCGCAGGGGTACTCATGATCAAGGTTTATCAAGTAGTAGTACCAATTTCCTAATTAAAATGTGTAGTACTAACGCCGGAAGCTAAGAGAGTTAACGGCATCATTGTTACTAGTTCAGCAAGGGTAATTTTTTGGAAAGTTTTATCAAACAACTAAAGCCAAGGAAAAGGTACAAAAAGATCAAACGAACAAAAGAGAAAAAACACACAAAGAAAAGGTCAGAGAATTCAGTTTCACACACAATTACACTCCGACGGTGCGTTGTACTTCTACCGTTAGAAGGAAAGGAAATTAAGCTTTTAGTGCATGACATTGATAATTTCAAGGCACACATAGCAATACGAAGCATGCATGTTACTATCCCGCCACGAGGGTACAATTGGTTGTCTTAGTAACCATAGTCTCGCCTGGCGAGATACGGGCTGCTGCCTGTGCGGAGAAGCAGGACGTTAGTATTTTGTTGGAAATAAAGATAACTTAGTACATGCAGATGGAAATAAATTCTTATCACCTATTTAGGAAGCACTTAAATGAATATAACTTGGCTATTTGTGAATCTAAATTTCTCTAAAAGACGCCAATTTTGTGAAAAAGGGGAATCTGACCCCTTCTGGGACAGTGATATACCCGTGTGTCCTCCGTGATTGCCATGTGTAAGCCTTGTGCTTTGTGGCGGGAAATTAATATGCATGTTTTGCATTGGCAATTGTGATCTTGAAAGTTCACTGAATGGGTCTCCGGACTGAAGCTGCAACACACATCTGTATTGTATTTGAAAGTAAATTTTTAAAAGTGTACAACTGGTGGTAAATTAAAGAGAACAAATCGGAATAAATTTTACGGGAGTAGAACGTAAGTGGGATCTGTAATACCATGAAGGTACAAAGAAAGTTGCCCAATTCCATGGTAAATCTCAGAGAGACTCTGTAATCCCAGAACCGTGCCACAGTTGCGGAAATGTAGCCTTTACGTTGCCGATTTTGGTTATAGAAACAGCATAGTAACCCATCGTCCCTAAATTATTGTCTGGTGTGCGCTTTGCTCCTCGAAAAAAAAAAAAAAGAAGAAAACAAACTATGTTTTCTGTTCATCGGGCAAAATGCCCACTGTAGCTGGTTGTTGCCTTGGAGATTACACCGCAGAGTTCAACTTTGAAGTGGAATCTGGGACACGAAGGTCAGACAGGTAAAAACCCAAGTTGATTATCCATATACAGGTCTGTTCATTTACAAACTGTGAAAAATTTGCAAAAATATAGCTTCTTCTTCACTGATTTTGGTAGTTTAAACGCTAAAATAATGGCAACAATTTGGGCTGACACTAGGCATTTTACCATAAGATCTAATTTGGCCTAGGTAGCATTAAGCTCTTAAGCCAAAGCTTATATCTTACCAAAAACCATGAGTAACACTCCACATCAGTCTCTTATGTTTAACAATTCAAATCAATTCATATTACCATGTACATGTCCATCAAAAGTTAAAGAAATTCTGACATAAACAACTCAAATCATTCAAATAAAATACAACAAAGATGTGCATCAAAAGGTGAAGAGATTCAAACATATACTTAGCCAGTTTGGCTAAAGCTTATAAACATTTTGTTAGCCAAGTCACATCTGTTCCGCCATTGGCTATTTGGCTAATTGAGAACGCTATTGTTACATTTTCCCTAGACATTTACATGTTGGTATTTGTTTTTTTTCCCTGAGTTAGAGAACAATTAAATTACGCATCGCTACTTAAGTAAAATGCTTACTGACTGCTACAATTTACCCGTTTCCCCTCCGGAGTAAGATTTTTGAAACAAGGAGGAAACAATATGGAAGAGTAATAGACTCGAATTGTATGTAGGCAAAAATGACTTAATGTTCCCATGGGAAGGGAATAACATTTTGCAACAGCACGGACGTTGTATAGAGAAAATGACGAGACGTCGTGGGAAGAAAACTGCATTTTGAAACAACATGAACCCAAATAGTGGAGTTGCCAGCAGAAACAAATTACGTGAAGCTGAAATGTAATTGTCCCAAACTCGATCTGTTTTCTCTTTCTTTGTCGAATGTATGTACCGAATTAATGAGTAATATCGGGAAGATAAGTCTTTATTTAGCTATAGATTACACATAATTAGCGTGATGATAAGCGGAACGTGTTGGACAAGAATGTTTCTGGGAAACAACACCCAGAAATGCAAACATGTACCTTTTACCTAGGTATTATTTGAGTATCAGAATACACTCGTATATTAAGGGAGTTGTTCCTGGCAAAAATCTGATCGCGTGACTAAAAGTCGAATTTACGACCCCAAATGGCAGCCCTTTACGGTGTTCATTTGTATAAATTTGGATATTTGCTTAACGAAAGCTTTAAAAGGATTTGGTGTTGTGCAAATAAGTAAAATGATGCAAATGATCACCCTCAAGTGCTGCCTTCTGTGATTCTAAAAGGGTCTATTCTTATTGTTTCTATAGTTATTCCAGTGTCGAACTTGAAAGAGTTCCCAAATCATCCGGATTATCATAATCCCCAGAATTGCCAATTGTTAAATTAAATCAATGCCATTTGTATAGCCGTAGAATAATGCTGACTGAATGTGTGCTAGAAAGCGAACTGTCTTTTGACCAAACGACCCTTTATCAATCAGTACGTACCTTTTATAATGTAAAGCCATGTGGGTGAGAATCTGCTTGTCTTATTACATTGTATCCACTTACTTATACCCAGTGTATCCCACGCCGTGTCTGGTTTTCTAATAAAAAGAGTAGCGTGACAATTTCTGTCGAAAATTTCCCACGAGGTTAATGAAAGTGAAATTAGATCTTAATTTCTCGTCTGAACTCTTTTGTGCTGGTCACAACAAAGGTTGGTCTAGTCTAAATTATAAAGGTAATTTAAGCTTCAAACTCTTTTGTGAAAGACCTTTCATGCAAATGCCGGCGTGTCTAAAGTTCCAGAAAATAGTTCGTGTCAACAGCTTTTTGTGGCATGCTTTGCGTGCAAAAATTGTTTACTGAGTTTTTTTTTTTTTTTTTTTTAGGATTAAAAGGGTTAACGTGTTGCATTTTGTCCGTCAATACATGAGAGAGAAGAAATAAAATGGATTTGCTTGAAGTGAATAGGACGAAATATATCACCCAATCTCTGATTATCATTCAAAATCTATTTTTAGTCTTTTCACTGTGATTCAGATGCATGGTAATTGTGCTGTATAAAAATAAAACAGAATAATCATTTTTGTAATTCTCTATGCTTTTTAATTGGCTGAAAAGGTCAAAACTGAATTGCTTTGTTGTTAATTGGCTCTGTATATGTGATCACATATGTGAATTGCTTATGCTCCAATTCTGACTTTGGAATTTCCTATCTAAAGCGGTTTTTCCTGGTACACAAATTTGTGTATTAAATTGGGAACAGCTGATATGTAACACTTTGCGATAAATGTTTTCCAAGAAAGCAAGTGCGATGTTCATATCTGTTTATCACTCTCTGTGGCGTATCTTGCCCTTTAGTGGATTATTTATACTCGTCAGACATAACAATTTTCTCTTTATAATTTTCTGCTTTGTTACTGTCATTAATATTCTCACTCGTGATTTAGTAGATCGACTAGTTGGATGGTTGGTTGGTTCATTGTCAGTCAAATGGGGCGGCGGGGGTGTACACTGGATAAACGTTGGCTCAGAGTCACAAACGTGTGAGTGTGTGTGTGTGGAGGGGGGGGGGGTGCTGGGCCAATGTCCTCCGCCAACTTAGCGTTGGCCCAACCTGCTGTGCCCTCAGGGTTAGCAACGTGCATCGATCGTGGCATTGTACTCGAGGTGTGCTGCAGGGATAGTATCAGCACCATTCAGCTTCCACAGTCTGGCTATGTGTGAATTATGTCTTAAACATAACGTGCGACACATTTAACTTCAAAACACTTCCGCACACTTTCAGACAATTTATAAACACAAAACTAAATGGTTGGTATCGATACAGATAAAAGACAAGATTTTAACAGAAGCCCTTCCATCACAGAGAATAATACGCTACTGTTTTTACACTGTTGGCATTCATTGTCAAGGTAGATCTCGTATCCAGATAACAAAAAAAAACTTGTGTGACTATATTTTCCCCTTGCAAATCAAAGCAGGTCCAAATGAGTATGCAATAAGCTACCCTGACAGTTTGCTCATTGTTTCACCGGTATTGTTTACACACATCTTAGTAAAGTGTTACAGTGAGAGCAAATCAAATTTATGTCTTCATCGTTCCAGTATTTGTGTATTTGGGGGAACAACATGCATTGGGTTTATTTGTGGCTGCCTTTAAGGACGATTGGACTATTTTTATGGTTTAATGATTATCATAGTGAAACATGAGGCACAAGTGTGTCCTGACGCAGGAGCGTGCATGTTCAGTTTTTTCGCAAGTGACCACATACGTTCTGAGCGAAGTCTGTCACAGCGCAAGTGAATTATTGTTTACGATATTTTGCCAAATTATTGAATGTTCTACATAGACGGCTTATTGCCTTTACTCATGACAACTAATAAACAAATTGTTTAATTGTTGACGTTCTACAAAGTTGCAATATGCTTAAAACTACAACGCAAATAGCCATGAACCAAGCGGTGTGAAAAAGATAATATGTTTAATACAAAGCGACAAAAGGGACACTTTCATGCTCCAAACATATTTTGATATTGGGGTCCAGATACATGTATGAACTGATTATACTGCCCATATTACCGGAACCATAGGCAAAGCGAGGAGACGTCTAACCTTATTATTAAGACTCAAATACAAGATATCTCGTGATACTGTAATAAGACTGTGTAAAGCCACAGTGCGTCATGTCCTAAAATATGGATGCGGTTATATTTAATCACTGTGTCATGCATCTTGCTAATTCACTGGGATGAGCCCAGTATGAAGCGACTGGTAATGGATTGGGTTCTCGAAAACGAACACCACGTCATCTCGTACTCAATAAATTAGGGTGGCTAACACTGGCCGAAAGGCGCCAATATCTCAAATTAATTTTGCTGTACAGAATGAACAAGAGGCTAAGTCATTGCTTTTCCATCGGATCTGGTCCCAATTAATACCGATCGGTCCGCTACTGGAGGTCAGGAACCGTCGAAGTTGGATAGAAATCAAATTCGCATCCTAATGTTTTGGGGATTCTTTCCTTTCCTCCACTATTAATCATTGGGATGATCTCCCGGATGACATAAGGCAGTCTGGTACCCTTACTCAATTTAAATTAAATGGGAAAAGTAATCTTTAGCGCATTGATCCTGACCCTCGTCGCTATTTTTATGCTAATAGATTCCTTACCATTATGCATTCAGTTACGTTTGGGGCTCCGCGACCAAATTCTCATCTTCGTGCATTAAATATCCTTTTGTCCCTTGTATGTGAATATAATGAGAGCACTTACCATTTCCTTTTGGAATGTCCTATCTATTCTTTCCATGGAGTTTCAGTTGTATACATTTTGTAATGTACTCCCGCCGAGAGTGAATCCCAGGCTAGCGGTCCTTTTAGCGGGTGATATATTGCTCAGTTGTTTTATACATGGTAATGATAGTCTCTCTCTACAATAAATAAATTGTACAACAGATACTAGGTGTGTATACTGTATGGGTAACATCACATATTGTATAATTGAATTGTCCTCAGGAATGTATTGTCTTGTACATATTATCCTGTGTCTGTGTCTGGACGTCCACTTTTGTAAGTATCTACTGTACTATTTGGTGTGAGTAAATATGTTAAAACTGATAGTTGTTTTTGATGTTCTGAACACAGGCGTGGTGCTTTATGATGTGTAAACAAACATGTATGTGCAAGAAACGAGTCGAACAAACATAACGTCACAGACCCCAGTTGTGATTGGCTGGTTGCGCATCCCAACGGAGATAGTCCGTAATTGTAAAAATACTGTGTTTTCAGCATGCTCTATTTTCTGTTTAAATAAAGTTAGCTAAGTCAGGTTTGCTGCATCACAGAGTTGCTTCATTGGTGGTCATATAGGTGCACTGTCTTCCAGGCCAGGTGGGAACTTAATGGTGGGAAAGGACAACGATGGGACCCTGACAAGAGCACAATTCAAACACCTGTATAAAGCTGACATCCAGGTGTTGTTTCGTATTTCAATTATCACAAATTAACTAGCTGGGAATTATGTGACAGAAATCCATTAATATTTATCTGACATTTCTATCTGTTAAATGCCGTTCACGGAATTTTAAAATACCAAAATACTGATTCTTTAGACTGAAAAATGCTAATATGAAAAATAGAAGGATTTATAACTGTGGTCTGTGGCGATAACTATTGAAAAAGCGTGTTTCTCTCATTAATCATCGCTTTCCGTGTATCGACGTTCTTGATATTAAACCATTTTCCCATTGTTCCTAGTTTATTATGCAATGACTTCAGTTAAACCACTGTTTTGGTTTCCTCTCAGGCCTTTTCCGGTAGCAGGACCCAGTACACATTCAGGGTGTTCTCCTTTTTTTAAATTGAAATTTAGGGATCCAGCAGGATTCAAACCTGGACCGATCTGCACAAGTGTCGTTCGAACGACCTATTGTAGCCATAACACCATTGAACCAGTTGAAACTTAAGATTCGAAGTGTCTAAGCCAAGCTACCGCAAATAGCCTCCTAGAAATAGCAACACATGCAAAGGTTTAACTGAAATCATTGGAGAATAAATCACTGGAAGGAACAATAGAAGCAAGGTTTAAGAGAATATTACACGCTAACTTGTCAGGCAATGCTTATAAACGCACATTTCTTATCTGCGAGGAGTTAATTTGTTAAAAGGACATACGCTTCGTCTCCCGGCATTTATTGCCGCTCTTGTCACTTAAATTTGCCTTCGGCGAGTGCAGATCAGGAGGAACCTAGATAAAATTAGTTCTAGAATAGTGCAACCACAATGGGTGAGAGAGGAGGACCACATTATACCTCCAGAGACAATACAACAGTGGTGTACTGAAGTGCAGTGCTCTTCTGTTCTAAATTGAGGAGTCAAATGAGCATAAACCACGCAGTAGCTCAATCAATTAGATAATGGGCTGCATACTGGAGAGTCCTTTGTGGCCGGTTGCGACAGGCAACATTTGAATCCAGGTGGTGGGCAGGAAGAGGTTATGTTCATTTTCACCCCTAGTGTGCATGGCAACATTTCAGTCCACCCACCTACTCAGTCATTCAGCAGGCGTTCCCTTCAGATGAAAGTTCGACAAGTAGCCTACAATGTTATCGCCCTATCCGTTACAACCACCAGATTTGCACGCTCAAACTTTGCCTAGCTCCAACCTGCCACGAACAATGTGGCTGGCCTGCTCAAATGTTTTTTTTTTTGTTTTTTTTTTTGTTTTTTTTTTTTCAGTGAACAATGATTATTATGATGTGAATATCTTAAGTGCACAATCATGACACTGTTCCTAATTGATGCATTTATTGTTGCGGACGTAAGAGTACATGGGTAGTTTTCAAGATCAGCTGAGTTACACCGGCTTTACTGGCATTGGGATGCATGGAGATGCACAAATCCGTAACTATGAATTGATGACAATGATGTGTTCTGATGTAAAGTTAAATCCAGAGAAAGCGCGTTATATTTACACACACCGAGTAAACTATTGTTAACACTTTGGTTAAAGAGAGGTCATTTGCAATTTTCGGATTCGGTTAGCCAGTATGTGTTAATAGAATCATAATGCGCATGTCCATTCGGTTCCCATGGCGCAAGCGTTGCCCGATCACAGATACATCCACAGGCGCTGGTAACGTTCAGTCAGTCAAGCTTTCGTGCTATAGTCTGTCAACCCTGAGTTACGGAAGGGAATTTCGCGAATATTGGTTTTTATTTATTTCTGTAACCAGCAATTTTAGCGTTTTTGCGGGGTATACAAACGATACTTGCCGACAGTTTAAAAGGACCCGTCAATCACATTTGATCACGCGCACTTATAATTTTTTGGACGATATGGATTGCGCTAAGTTTTGCTTGCGGCAGCAGAAATGCCCCAACATGCGGCTGAAAAGAAATACAAAGTGCATATAGTTACCCCATATGCCTCAAAAGTAAGATACATTGATGAGAAGAGGTTATGCATTGGATATATCTGCAAGTAACAATCCACTGTTGTAATATTCACAAAATTCGCTTCCGTTTCCGTATATACCGACAAGCTGCAACTCACCAGTTTATTCCAAAACAATGTTGCAGGTATATCACGCAGATAATCCATTGTACTCCACATATATCCATAGCAACATGCCTATAATTGTCGCAAATGTCCCACAAAATCCATTTCAGGCAAAAAGTCACATACCAGCGCCAAATTCAAACGGGTACCCCATCCTGAATCGAGTTCGTTCCGTTGCATTAGCCGTATGACAACTGTTCTGAATTGTCAATCAGACCATATTCTTTAATTCATCCGCGTTTTTATCCTATCTTCATTTCCACATGTCGTGAAACCCAACCAAGCTTGATTCCGCCAGTGCTTCTCCTATTCATCTAAGTTGTTTTGCGGCCATACTTTTGACCGGACAGAGACTGGCAGCCCAGCTGCTCTCTGATTGGCTGAAAGTTCGTCCGACTGTCTGAACGTCTGTAGATACAACGAGCCAGCTGGTGGCCCGGGGGTGGGGGTGGGGGTGTACATACTCAGCATCTGGGTGGGTGTGTGCCTCGAACATTTTTATACAATATTCTATTTTAATACTACACCAGATGTAAAAAGGTAGGCCTTCCCTTTCTTAATCCTGTAATGTGTTGAAAGGAGCGCTGTATCGGTGCCTCCTGGTGCATTTTGGAGACCAACATTCCAATTCTAAACAAGTTTTAGCATATTCTTACTTCCCACAAAAATTCCCTTCAAAGAACTTACTAATTATAGCCTATATTCCTAGCCTCTATCCAAGATCCATACATTTGTTTGAAAAATGAATAAGACATTCAGTCCATTCAAGTAATTGTTACCCCTATCCTAATCCAGCTATGTACATTTTTGGGGTTTTTCTACTGAATCCTGAGAGTAATGAATACAGGGCCTTTCCCGCGGCATATACTCAGCACAATCCTACATGGGAGTACCACCCCCCTCCCCCCGGTGGGGGTGGTGTCTTGTTCACAGATATGATTGTAGCATGCACTTTTACTTTAACATGAATGGACGTTAATATTCTTTGACAATGCTGTTTTTTTATTTGAAAGGAATGGCTAGAATATTTGTTCAATTTCAGTCATACTAGGAAGTTGAAGTTGATCAGCGTCAGTGTAAGAATCCAAACGAACAGTATCACTTTCAGTATCAAGGAAAGCTAAATAGGCCTAGTACCAAAGACTGGCAACAGGTTGTGCATAGTGCGCATGTTATAAAATGGACTGATGAAAGATTGGCTATCCGTCCCATATACGGCCTAAATAATCTTTTCTTAAAAATAGAGAACTGTATGCATACAACGCCTCTTTGCTTAGGCCTATATTATCTTTACATCTAATTGTATACGTAGGTGAGTGGGAGGGGGGGTGTGAGCCTGAAATAAAATCGAGAATTAAAATTGAATGAAACTAACACTAGCAACATGCGTACATTTATAGGAGCATGTGCGCCTATTCAACATATTTAGCAATGAAAATTTCAAATTTTGAGGTTCAAACAAAAGCAGATTTTATTTTCAAAAATTCGGTTGGTTGAGAAGAGGTATGCCTACATAATTCTTTCCCACATGGTAGAAAAAAATAGAAAGTTGAAATAAAAACCAATAAATCAAGAGAAGGATCGTTCCCAAATTTGTACCTTTAACGTATAGAAGTGCACTCTAACTTTACCACTTTGATCGTATTTAAAAGTCCTGGTTTTCAATTGGAAGGGAACGGTTCAAATATCTGTACAGTTTGAGTCATTTGAGGAATTTGAATTAAATCAGCGTCGATGTAAGAATCCATGCTGATGGTATCTTATATATGTTTTCAATAAACACATAGATAGGCACAGACTGCACTTAGTAAGATCATGGATTCATGCATACATTGATAGAAACTTATAAGCCCATTTGACATTATCTAATGAAGAAAATTATAACATTATATAAAGAGGAAAATTTCATATTTTTTGGTTCAAACAGTCTTATTTTATGTCAAAAATGCTATTGGGTAACGGGCATGCCCAGGCCTATGGAAATTTTTCTCGTGTCGTAGAAAAAAATCCTATATTGGGAACAGGTAATTAAATCCAGTAAGATGATAGTCATGGGTGAGAGACCAGGAAAACTTGCACAAAATATACACCGACTATTAAATCTTGCAGGGATTTACCGTATAATTATACCATTAATCATTCAATTTAGACACCCAACATTAATGAAGGTCAAATCTTTCAATAGGCCATTACACATGGCGACTGTAGTAGATAGGCTACATCGAGTAAAATAGTACCAAGAGATCCAAAGGCAATAGAAGAAACAAAAATTTTACAAAAGACCCCCCCCAAAAAAAAGCAAACAAAACCAAAAACAAACAAAGAAACAAAAATTGGAAAGAAGGATGACACCACTAGTCCCTGTGGAGGCATTAGGCCTATACTGAGACGGCAAGGAGACGATATCAACGACAGAGATATGGGACTTCCAGTTGATTCACTGGTCAAAACATTTCGTGGTATTCTCAACTTCGTGGTATTGTGATCCTCCATCAAACCTAAAGAGTGAATTGGCGTCTCTTTTTTTTTTTTACATTCCATGAATGAAGCAATTCTTACATGCGACACACTGAGTACCTCGAGTGAAGATTAAAATACCTATAGGCCTAATGCGTAACACAACAATAATCAATATTCCCAAACGTGGTGGGGTATTATATACACCAAGGCCTACAGAGTAGGATTGACAACGCTAACTAATAGTATATGCACTGTGGAAATCAAAATATTTGAAGAATTTAAGTTTAAGAGATTGCAAGCTGACATTGCCCCACAAGTATACCTCTCCTCATAAAAGAAGTACGTAACAATTAAACCTGATGCAAGTAACCAGTCGCATCACTTTATCTGATGTGTAGGCCTATGTTCACAAATTTAACGTTACTGCATGAGGAAAGATTCAAATTTCTTATCTCTGGCTGCGGTGGTGATTATTATGTCACTAGTCAGTTAATATTGCTGTGCGTGCTTTTGACTTAAAAGTACGGTTCATACGGTATAAATATTGACATTAGCGCATTGAGCACAGACCACAAAGCTGCCGTCTAAATGATGTAACTAAATTGAAAAATGTAAGGACCTCTGTGGATTTCTCTGGCGATCAGGACACAGTCAAGCGAATGATTAAGAATGGAGAGAAAACAGTGCTGATCATATTCTTGGAAGGGAAAAGGTAATGAAAAAAATGTATATAATAATTTAGAAATGGGTTCTTGCGTACGGCTTACAGCGTAACTTGCTTACCCTCTCTGACCGCTGCGATGAAATTAACATCGTAAACGTGGTAGCAATTAATGCTTGTGTGACTAAGTTGGACGCACCATCGATTTAACCCTGTTCTGTTGCTGCCCCCATTGTAATGGGTAATTCTTCTTCTTCTTCTTCTTCTTCTTCTTCTTCTTCTTCTTCTTCTTCTTCTTCTTCTTCTTCTTCTTCTTCTTCTTCTTCTTCTTCTTCTTCTTCTTCTTCTTCTTCTTCTTCTTCTTCTTCTTCTTCTTCTTCTTCTTCTTCTTCTTCTTCTTCTTCTTCTTCTTCTTCTTCTTCTTCTTCTTCTTCTTCTTCTTCTTCTTCTTCTTCTTCTTCTTCTTCTTCTTCTTCTTCTTCTTCTTCTTCTTCTTCTTCTTCTTCTTCTTCTTCTTCTTTGCAGGCAAACTTGTACACACAGAGATGCCAAAGACTTCTCTAAAATTACTGGATTATTGTTTAAAAAATGTGTGTGTGAAATGTAAGACAAGGAATGACGGGTCACATTGTCTCAACTGTTATCTGGTTTTTATTTGAATGGTTCTGACAGAATGTAGATTATTTTTTGCCCATCAGGTTTCAACAATCCTACCTAAATTCAGATAAAAACCCTTCAACTGACACAGTCGAGATATCGATATGTTGGATATTTTTCAAATTTAGCAGCTCACAAGCACTGAAAATATGCATCCGCAGAAAATTTGAAAAATAATTATGTGAGCAAATAAATAAAAAATAAACGCCTCTCGAAACAAAGGAAATATTAATTTGAATGAAATATGTCGCATATGTTGCAGCATCTAGAGCGTAAAAGAAAGTGGGTGATGATGTGGGAATGTTATAGAAGCAACGGTCTCTCGCGGTGATACAGTTCGAGAGCGTAATTCTTTTACTTCTTAGCATCCACTCCTGTGAAAGTTCGTTTTTGTCGTTTAATATATTGATTCCACATCTTTCATTACAGAAACATTCAAATTAAGGTCTGTTATAAAATAAAGTAAAAAACAGTATGTAACATGTAACCTAAACGCAAAGATATGCTTTGCTAGATAATATTAAGTATTCTGTAATGCTGAAACACTGGAGTCTTATTTCATTAGCATAACTCTGCTTTTTTGTTAAATTCAGTGTTTCCATTAACCCCCAAAATGGGGGTATATAACCCTTTCAAAACCTGAAACATCCCCTGAAAAAATTCTAAATGGTCGCAAGTCTTGTTCATTTGCATGTTAAATTGGTAGAAATCTAGTCCTCTCCCCTGAATTTCTCTTCTTGTGACCTCCTGAAAAAAAATCCGAGCGGAAACACTGAAAATACACACTGTATCTGTTATCTCCATTTCCCTTCATTGCTGAATATCCTTTCAGAACAAGGCTGCAAACTAAAACAATTTATTTGAATACGTATTGTATGACCTTACAGTCAGTTGTGTTGTAGCAAACAGGCTGTTGCCGAAGCACAGATATATGAAACATTCCGTTGTGTTGACACATGCAATGTCTCGGTGTAGAGTGGCCTACTTTATATTTTTACATATTAAAAATCTGCATGGAACACGTACCATGAACATAGTAGCTCTTAATATTGACACACATGCCATTCATGTGATTTGAATTGAATTGTCAAACAAATATGGTCAGCATTTGGTAACAAAATAGACTACGCATTCTGTTTACAGACTTTCCTTAACGGTTCTATACGTCTTCGGCTCCGAAATCGTGGGTATTTCTAACTGCATAAGAATAAAAATCAAATCGGTAATTGCTCAGCTCATAATATCAGGTTTGTACTAGTTCGGTACCAAATACCTCTTCTGCATGTTTGTTGCAAACAATTTTGTCCGTCCAATTCTCACAGTTCATGGCAGACATTTAGTTTCAGCGGTTTTGTGTGGGTGTTATGGCGTTTTGTGTGCATGGCCACAAGTATTAATCTCCAATATTGGATTGTTCCACAAATAGATATGTTAATGATAGTTGCACTGCACGTGTACTATGGCAACAACATCTGCACCACTGAAGAGTTGCCACATACTGAGTCCAATGGGTGTCTCCTATGTTCAAGTAGTATGCTCCGGCAACACGGAATGATGGAGTAAATGGTAAATGTATTACTGGTTTATTGAAAATCATGCCAAGAATGCACCACCCCAGTCTTATAATTAAATACTTGTGGAATTATACATTGTGAAATATATATATATATATATATATATATATATATATATATATTAAATATATTAAAACCGAAAAAAAAAACAATTGACCTACAGTTGGTTTCGGAAGTTACACGTCTGTTTTTCTTCCCACAGAACTAGAACAGGATTATGGATTTTATCCAACAGATCCATGTATAGGTTGACTGAATTGTTTTCGAAAATATATAGCCTGAAGTGTTTGTCCCTGTAAACATATCCTTGTTTGGTGGGTATTGACAGTTCAGCAACATGTTTTCAAGGATTTATAGGCAATGCTCTGCTCAATGTGGTTTTGTCCTTGCCAGCTCAAATCGTCTGAAACAGCCCGAATGTGAAACGTCTTATCCTTTACGTAATTTTACTTTAATATCCTCGAAAAAGTTTTGTTTTGCATGGTAAGTGTAGCAACTATCTCCAGAGAAAAATATTGCTCAAGATCAACAACTTTCTCCCAACCAGCTCCAGGGAAAGCTATTGACTCAGTCTGAGTCCTGTGCAGGAGAGGGTTAGAGGAGGATGTTGATTCAGTCTTGTTCTTAGTAGGAAGGGTTAGGAGAGGCCGTTGAATCAGTGTTGTTCTGAGCAGGAAAGGGTTAGTGGAGCAGTAGAGGGTAAGCGGAAGATCATTTCAACATTTATCTCTTACCATTGACTGGCTAGGCTGCTGTTGGATAGACGCACTCGACCTACGTTTGAATCTCAAATGCACATGTTCAATTAGCACAATGCTGAGCTTCCAAAGTACTTTAAAAGGTACAATTGAAAATAAAGTATGACTTTTTACGCTGTCGCTTTTGCGTAATAGGTCCTATGTACATGTTTGCTAAGTCTCCATATTGATGAATCAGCGACTGGTGTAAATGTGCAGGTTGGTCCTTCGTGTCCTGTGGTGAGAAACGTTGTAATTCCAGTTATTAAGCAATGTGTTGTAATTCCAGTTATTAAGCAATGTGTGGCGATATATTACTGCCGACACCACCACTCCAAGCGATACGATAAAAAAAATAAAACAGGGGGCTTATTACGAGAGGCTGTAGTCATTACAACTTACAGAACTTCAAAGAAAATTAAGATCCTGCTGTTGTTTTCATGTCTTCAACTTGTGTTTTCTTACATTGATCCAAGCAGTCTTTCAAGTTGACAGATTGAAAAATATGTTGACTGAAGCGTGTTCTTATCAAAGTGTGATACTTAGCATCCGCTATCGCGATATCAGGTCTTCGAACGATTAATAATGCTGTTGTTTTAACTAATTGCTAGCATACAACATGATGTATATTTTGGTAAGGAGCAGCTGTTACTTCAGAATAGAATGCCTTCCGTGAAGAGTTGGTGGACCGTCACCCAAAAGTGTTATAAAATGATCTCTACTAGAAGGATAAAAGAAAGCCATTGGATGGTTACCATTGGGCCGATTGAGATCTCTGGCCATTTACTTAAAGTCTGCTTATCAGGTCACAATGCTGCAATCGATTTTTCATTTTCAAACTGCCACCGCAAGTTGTATTTCATGCGCCTGGCTGGGCTTTTCTCCGCATTGCATCATATCTATTCCGAAAGTGGAATCTGTTGCATTCGTTTAGCCATGTGAAGGGTACACGCAAATGTCCTGTGTTAATGGTATCATGTAAAGATTCTGTGCATGATGTTTTTTTGCTTCATTTTGCTTGTTTGCAAATGTCAACGGGATTATCGATATACTTTTAAGGGGGTTTTTAGGGTCCTTTGCTTCTCTGGTAACATGAAAATTAACATAGATGAGAGTGATTGCACATGAAACACCGAAATGAGCTACCACAACTTTTGATGTGCAACTAAGAAATGTGCTGACTTATTTTAAACAAAATCACTGAAATGAGCTGCTCAGCTGCAACGAAGGCTCATTCCCTTCACCAGTGAGCGCTCAAAAGTCAAAGCCTCCAAATTACAGCATCTCTTGTCTCATAAGTTGAATTTCCTAAATTTTTTCTATTTATGTATGGTTGAGCATACGTTTGACTTCTGTAATGTTCAATTTCTATTGATTTTTTTTTACAACCTTAGTAGCTTCCTTCGATGCGCTCCGTGCGATAAAAGACCACCTCTACGTAGCTGTTGTCGAAGGCCACCTTATGAAACCAAGGCGTCTTCAAAATGTAAAACTGAAGCACTTTTTGCGAAGGAGAGATTCTAGGCGATATGCAAAGCTACCATACAATATCTGCCGGTTTAAGGGGAAGAGTTGAACGTTTTGCAGCCCAATAATTACAGTACGACATTTGGCAGTTGAGACATTGGGCCATTTTGCTTCATGTTTATTCTACCATACAATCACGCTACCATACTGTGTACTTGCATGCCAATATGCAATTGGAACATTTCCCACAATAATTCCTGCTATACAACCGAGCTTCCCGACTCTGAATTTTCATTGTAATGGTAACATGAGAATATTTATACGCCTTCACAATCTGAAAGCTGGTATATCCAGCTTTTGTGCACGTTGAATCCCTGCATCATTATGTGCAGTTAAATACACTAGGCTCTTTCAGAATTAAGAAACACAAAGGAATATGTTCCCCCTCATATATAATTTTATTTGGCTTATTATGCCTCCAAGAATAGAATAACGTGGAACCAGCATACAAAATATCAAGGCAAGCATGCTTATTTATAGTAACTGGAATCAAAACTTACTTTTCCCTATCTATATTTGGCCTTGCGATGACCAAAAACCCGCCTTTTTCCTACCTATAGAATTTCAAAGAGCAAGCAAGGATCGAAACTTCTAGTAGATTAACTGTGCCCTGACAAAAGATGATTGATTTTGAGCGGTGAACATCATAATCATCGCTCATAGGAGTGAAGGGGGACAAGAAATAAGTTTCAAAAGGTAACTTGTAAATTGTCAATCTGTTAATTGAAAATGAACAATATCACTGAAATAATTTTCATTTCACTTGAATCATGTAGATTTAATGATGTACATGATCACAAAAGCTCTTTGTGTATACAATATCATGTGACATACTGAACGTGCACGCTTAGTCTTCATATGCATAGGCCTCGTGTCTCTTATCTGACACAAATATTAACAGAAGGCACCTGCGGAGGTTGTAAGTCACGACATAATTATTTGTGACTTACTGTACATGCACGCTTCAAAACATTCGTATGTCAGTACATATTTAAAGTACTTCGACTGTTTGTTTCAAACATACTTATTGTAAAATTATTTAGATGAAGTTTGAGCCTTATATTGATGCCTTTTTTTCAAGTAGGAAACACGTGCACAGAACGTGGCCAGACACACATGTGACGCACAATCAGTCTGGTCTTCAATAGGACCGACTGATCGCACTTTGGAGCAAAATTTAGAAAGAGGCAAATTATGGACGAGAAAAGAGGGACATAGCTTGAAATTAAATTTCCACCATACAGTGGATATAACAATATCAAAAAATGTGATTTCTGTGTCACTTGTTGCAATTCGGGAGGTGAGCCTACACCACATACTGTAGGGAACGCAAAAATTATGTTTCTTCATCGGGTACTCTGCATTCATTCCAAATTTCGTGTTCCATATTCCAAAAGTGGCCCAATGAAAAAAAAAATGGGGATAACGTCAAACGTTTGTCAGCCGAAATCATTCAAAACTTCTGATAAGATCAAGTAGAGAATGTTTGTTTCTAAACTGTCTCAATTTGAAGAGACGACATGCATGACAGATGTGATCAAATGCTTAGCTTTACTGACAACAAAAAGACCGGTTAGGGTTTGTATGCATAGTTGAAGACCATAGTATATGTTAAGAATTACCTTTAGAAGTTGATTTATTATGGAATCGTTTGCTCCGAACCCAGAGTTTTTGGACGTCAAAAGCTTATGGAACATAAACAACTCATGCATAAAATTAGAACGTAAGCATTCAAATACTTTAAACATGTTGCAGAGCAGTACAATAGCTCTGTAATTTCTCATTGGCTGTTTGGTATTGTTTTCAAATGCAGGACACACGTTTGATTTTTTTAGGGGGAGGGGATCTAGAAAGCATGAAGCATCTAGGCAAGGGTCGAAGGCACTGATAGTGGAATGACCGATGCCAAATTTGGTATTCATCAAAATCGTATTTCCTTTACCTTCAGGACCTGTTGCAGATCTAGACTTCAATGATTGCAATACATTTTCAGATCATTTTCTTGTAATTTGAAATGGATTTTTGGGAAGCCTCGGTTCAGTACAAAAATTTGGCTTATGCCATAGTATTATCTTTCTGGGTTTATTCTCATAAATGGTGAAGTATGCGTTGAAAAGTGCACATTTTTCTGCATTACCAGAAAGGATTATATCATTTCCAAGGGGGTGGGGGTATGGATCGATAAAGCATGGAGCTAATTAACTTTTACTAAGGTTCCACATTTCCTGGGGCTGATATGATTGGAATCAAGTTCATTTAATATTATACAACTGCATTTGCAGCGAGGCTACTTTTCGACTTGTATAATATGTAGGAAGTTTCCAGCTTGAGAAATTCATAGATAGTCAATTGATGCCATTTGAGGTTTTGACATTTATAATGTTTCAATGCGTGATCTCTTTGTCTAGGTCACTGTACAATCTTACAGATAGCCCATGGTATCTTTCAGTTTAATAATAATGTCAGAAAAATCAACCCGCTCGTTGAGATGCAGAAAGACTGCAGAATAGAACAGAATGATCAGTTATGGAAATAGGCGGCAAAATACCAGAATCCAAGGTATAACCAGGGCAATCAATGATGATTAGATCAAGAATAGTCTCTGCTAATATACTTAGGTCAATATCTGAGCAATCAGAATCGCAAAACCTCAACTGTGATTGAAGGCACCTCTTAAAATAAACATTTTAAGCATTGCAGTCTACAGCACCAGTAATTAAGTGACCAAGGTATCAGCGAAATGTCTGTCAATGGTACATTGGCCAGGTGGGCAACAATCCACCCTAATGTAATAAAGTTATAAACCAAGGTTCAATTGAAATTCAACCCCTAATTTTTTGCAGGCGACTGATGCTACATCATTACAATTGGTAAAGAGTAAACACTCCCTCATGCAAATTGCCGCTCTGCAACAAGGTTTTGCAGACCTATCTTTCCAAATGTGCATTTTGAATCCTTCAGCAAAGAATAGTTCACTTGGCATATCACTACAGGGCCATGTTTCTGGAGAGGGCGAACATCATTTTGCTTTCAGAATCAGCCAGCAAATAGCACTCATCAAGTTTTCCTGGACTTTTCAGACAACATACGTTAGCATAAGATTTCACAAGTTTTTTTTTGTTTTTTTTTGTTTTTTTTTTTTTGAGTGAAGTAATCTGTGTGCCATGGATACGGTTAAATATCGTATACAAATAATTTGTACAAACTAATATGTCTAATATTATCACATTTTTAACAAAAATAGAGCACAATATAGGAAACGAAAAGTAAAAGAATAAATTATATAGTCATGATGAACAGAAACATATGTATGTCTTATAATCTGAATAAAATGCTTTTATAGATTATGATAGCAACGGCAGCCACACATTGGTGTATACTATTTCCAGAATGGAGGTTCAATAGTGCAAAATTCCTTCCAAACACGCAGCTTATAAGATACTTTAGCACAATACACTTGTCTGGGGGATTCTTTAAATACAAACACAGCTAAGTGAAAAAGATATTGAATGAACACAACACTGATAGTGTCGACATAGGCTGTTAACATATACAAAGTTATAACAAACTTTGTATGTAAAAATGCTACTATTATATTCTTAAAATCCCAGCAGTGGCACACTAATGTGAATTTAAAAATAAATCTAAGCCCCTATGGAGGTTCTACTTCACTGTGTGCATATGTAGCCATTTATTTGGATTCACATGCAAGATGGGATTTGGGGAGGACAACCAAGCGTTCATGCATGAGCCAGTTCTGAGTGATCAACGAATTGAATTATTATGTATGGCATAAAATTATCCAAATAATAGACTATAACGAGTTCATCACAACAGAAAATACTGTTACTGTGCAGTGCAATAATCAGTGGTTATGTCACCCACTTTGCTAACATTGATATTAGTGCTACAAACTCCATTCTGTCACAGACTTCTTTCACAAATACTTCCATGCCATTTGCCTTCAAGGACTGTCAGGATTGTGCCTTACAAGGACCACTTGATTAATCATGCCATTCGAGTCTTAACTGCAATTTTGAAGCTGCTTTAGAAAAGGGTTCCTGCAGCCATTCAATTTAATTTTGAAATGCTTTCGTATGCATGAAAAATACATAACAGTTTATGCTATTCAGAGGAGAATTAGAATCATGGGACGTCACTTGGCATTAATTTTTCAGATGTGATATTCGAATATGAATTGTTTTCTGAGTGTTTGCGACAAATGGAGTGAAATGTATTTCTTCATATAGGTATCAGAAAACGAATGTTGATGTTTTGGTAATTCTTGAATCTCTGCTTATTGCTGTATAACTTTGCACTCATTGTGGGGTTGAAATGTGTGACTATAGGTAGTGGGTTTTTTTCCACATATATTTGATAAAAACTTCATCGGCTATGTTGTGATGTGGGCTGTGTTCTCCAACCCATCGACATTATCCAGATAGAGTAGAGTGTTTTAATAGTATACCAGATTCCAAAATATCAGAAAAAACGGTTTAGACCTGGTTTCTTCTCTTGCTGGTAACTCAGCTGACTGACAAGTCAGGAGAACCTTAAAGTGACCGGCCTACCATATCTCCTTTTATGTTTGGCGCAAGTGATAAATTTTGGATTTTGAGTGGTTAGGTTTACATGTGTTTCCAAAAATAAAAATGAAGTCTGTTGTTAATGAAGTATATTTGAGGACCAGTTTAACACCACCTCTTGCCTGGCTGGAGTGAAATGTTTTCTTCACATTGGAATTGGAATGCATGTTGACGTTTTGGCAATTCTTGAATCTCTGCCTTTGGCTGTATTTAACTTTCCTCTTATTGTTGGGTTGAAATTGATGAGTGCTGGTAATGCTATTCTGAAACATATGAGTACAAGGTTCTGTGACTGTACGTAAAACATGTTTTATAGGTGTTCATTTGGCTGAGTGACAAAGGAATCCCGAATTCGAGGTAACTTAGTATAAGTTTTTTCAATTTTTTTATTGCATTATATAACATAAAAGGCAACTTTTACTCCATAACTCCTCAGCAATTTGCAAAATAACTGATTAGGTGATAATTTGGAATTACGTAGTTTCGGAACCAAAACTGTCACAATGCTTATAAATAATGATAATTATTATTAAAACTTCTATATAGATTCAACAGGGTGATTTAAAATAAAGTTGACTAGATGTATTACTTTATCTACCATACCCGCCAATTGTTGGTTGCCAGTTGAACATAGTTACAACTTGGACCCAATTTGCCTGACACTTATTAACAGTGGTGGTCCTATTTACATTTTTTTAATTTTCCAACTTGTCATAAATCTCACACGTCGGGTACAAACTCTGAATAAATCTAGCCTGGAGTGTATATAAATGCTATGAAGATCTGCTTCTCAGCAACCTGCACTCATAGCAACCTCTACCTGGCGTGCAAGAACTTTAGAAATACAAAGCTTGTGTGCAAATTTCATTCTCTGCTCTTTCAGAATGCTTTGTTTTGTCAACCATGATCATCAAACGTTCATTATTATTTAATTATAGATTTACTGTTTGTTCCTATGCTGCTGCAATGAAGTGTACATCAATGGTATGCAGCTGTACTTCACAGCAGCCTGCATGCATGACTATCTGCATCTGGTATACAAGAAAGAACCTATTAACTTTACAGCTGCAAAGTGTGGATGCAAACTCCCCCTCCTCGGTGTTTCATTAATTTTTAACTGTGAGCATCAAAACTCCAACACTACAAAATCACAGCATTGTTGTCTGTTCCTACAGTTGGTTCCCGTAAAAATCAAAGCTTTAATTTTTTATTAATTTTCTGGAGCTTGAGGTGTACAGTGTCCAGCTGTTCCATCAAGGGAGTTTGAGCCTCATATTAAAGACTGCATATTTGTCTCATTTTGGATAGAATATGGCTTTATGTGACCCTTAGTAAGCTTTAGGGTCACAACGGATTTTTTTTCCTTAAGCTGATGGTGCCGATACATAAGCTATAAAACTTCAGGGAAATGCTGGAGTATATAGTCATCCACAATGACCATATGCATGACGAAAATGGCATTACTGTCTCTGAATTTTAAATAAGTACAAGTATAGAAGTCGCTTTTTGACAGACCTAAATGAGGGACCAGCTCCTTTGATGGGACCACTTGTGCTATGGCCAAACAGGAATCTTACTCTAAGATTTTAAATAATGTAATTAGTTTGCAAACTGACCATTTCCAAACTCAATTTGTAACCTAGGGCACTTCCATGCAAGGCATTACTGATTGGTCTACCTTTATTTATATGTTGGTCCGGTGATCTTGAAAAAGATACTGGAGCAATGATTTCCCAGATTTTTGCAGATTTGTTTTTCCATATCCCAGAATGTGGCATTTACCAAGAATGTAAATAACACATATACCTATGCAGGAATACGTCCACATGTACACCCATGCTGGCAGCTGACCTGGGTATAGTGCATCTACTTCACTTGCAACTTCGAGACCTTTAACCACTTCTTGCAACTTATCAATGTCAAGCCAATTATGTCATAGCTGACACAGGTGAAAACAATACAGGGTACATCATTTTTCTGATCATTTCCCCCACTGCATAGTGGCCCTGCAGCACTAAGCGTAGCCTGCACTTTTGAAGCTGGTATATATCATAACATGACCATTCTCCAAACACTCCATTAATTCCCAAGACAGGCTTAAGGTCCCACCAACTTGCTCATATTCCCATGCTTTTGCCTAATTTTCCTGGAAATGGAATTTATATGTATTTCTTAATCCCATAACCGAACTACTAAATAGTCTTTATAACAGTTGGATATATACTAGTACGGCCCAGCTTGTGACAATGTGCAAATTTTTGATTCTGAATGGGTAAAACTGGAGATTTTCTGAAAAGGGTAAACAAGTTATTTTAGAATGACGTCATTGCCTATTTTTAAGAACAACTGCATTTAAACAATTGCCACTTTAAATAGTGAACAAGGAACACAGGTTTTTAATGTAACGTCATAAATCAGCGGTATGAATACTACACGTCCTACCTCCTAAAAATATAGCGTTTCTGTGAAAATCCTTTATTTTGTTCAACCTGACCAAATCAACTGAATATTTTTGATGAAATAAAATGACCGACTCCTCTTATCATTTAATCCCAGAGCAATATATTTTGAGGACATTTTGCATCTTTCAACACAGTACAAAATGCACATGTATGTGAATGGTATTACAAGAAGGGAGCATGCATTCTTGTATATAAATTAGCGTAGATAGATCATCAATTTTTTCTAAATGTCAACTTGAAACATTTATCACAGGCTCTGTTACTCTGGCCCCCATTTTCACACACTGCTTTGGGTTAGGACTTTTACATCAGTTCCAGAGAGCACCAGCAGCATGGGTCTGATGTCCAATATGTTGCTGTCAAGGATTCTCTAGGTCAGGTATACACTGGGCAGGGACTTTTTTCATAGACAAAGGGTGCCAAACTCCTACTGAGCCTTGCAAGGCTAAATGTTCCATGTGAAAGTCAGCACCCTCTACATCTTGGATAAATTCTTCGACTCAAGAAGCCGCTTGTGGAAGTCATGTAACCAGTCAACTGCCAAGGACTCCCACTGCTTTGACACCATCAGTATGCTACCCCATGAAAAGGGCATCACTAAATGTTGTTTTTCTTCCTTCCTTTGAAACATTGGCTTTAGAGCTGAGGGTCCCAGATTCATCATTGATCCCAGACCCTGGCTCCAGACATGGTCCACTATTAGGTCTACAGCGTTGTCCAGAAGTCCTTCTACATCCACTGCATGAGGGTCTTCACAACTCTTTCTCACGTAAAGGCAAATGGGGACATCTCTGAGCATCTCCTTAACTATCTCCCCCATGATGTGCTTGAGCTGACCATTGGGCATAGGTGATGCTCTGTAAGAAATGCTTGGACTCCATGCACAGAAAACAACAAAGACGTTTAGCATGTAGACATTTTTTTTACTTTTTTAGGGACAACATTATCACAGGCCCTTTTGCTCCAGGGCCTGGAGGAAGATCAATGCTGTGTCACTGAGCCAGTGACCCTGGCTAAAGAAAAAATAAATCAAATCAAATCAAATCAAACATTAGATGAAAAAACATGGAGAGATCATATCACTAAGATATCCACTAAAATACTTAGAGTAATTGGTATTTGAAACAAGCTTAAATACTATCTCCATCTAAATTTCAAAATAACAATATATAATTCACTTATCTTACCAGATATAGATTTTGGTATACTCACCACACTCAAATTAAAAAGCTGCAAAAATAGCTGTTCGATGCATTACTTGTAGTGAATTTAATTCCTATAGTGAACCCTTATTAAAGGAAACAAAATTACTCAAAGTGAAAGATATTTTCACATTAAATAGACTACACTTGTATTACAGGTTTGCACATGGCCATCTACCAGATGAATTATTAGCACTTCCCTTCACTGAGAGTAATGCTACACATAACTTCAACACAAGAAACTATAAACAATTGTTCATTAACCGAATAAGATGCACGTTTGCTTAACAAAGTATTAGTTTTGACGTTCCAAAACTTATAAACAGCACTAATTAGATGATCACTGAAAAAAATAAACACATATAGTCTACAAGGTTTTTCAAAATATATACAATCTTATTTTCTAAACAACTATAAATATAACTGTATAGAAGATGTATGTGAAGTATGAAGACATAATGTAGTTGTTTAAAAAGCAATTAGATCGACATGTAAAAATTATCTTGCCTATATAATGTTATATAAGTATAATCCATACCTGTTTTTATTTTGTAAAAGTACATAGAATGTATTATGTAACAAGGTGGCCCATACGACTGCAACATCCCTTCAATGTTCCAGCATGGGTCTCCTTGACCGGTTGGGCTAATGTATCGATTGTCTACAGTTCCTATGTATTGATATGGTCAAATAAAGTGAAATTGAATCTGAATCTGAATCTGAAAACAGGTAGGTGGATGTGACTTCTCCCCTTTTGACTCTTCCTACACATAGCATGAAGAAAAATGAAAGTGATTGATCTTGCCAGATGCTGTATTCCTCTAGGGAAATCTGTTGGCAGGGTTACAGTGAAGCAATATTTCTGTCAAATATATCATGCTTATGTGGACCGGGAGCCAAAGCAACCTGGGTGGTTGTCCGACCTGGCTCCTGATCCACTGAAAGCCAGCACAGCAGGTGGTTAGTCAAAGCCTGTGTCCGCTGGCTGTAAGGTTGAAGCACGGAGGGGATGGCTCCAGTTCTACTGGAAATCCACTTCTTGTAATCTTGATAGTCCTTCACCCGATGAGAGGCTGGAAGGTTGCTGCATGTACATTGGCTGACAACCTCCTTTTATGGTGTTTCAGGTTAGCTACAGAAAGCTGTGACTAGCAAGGTGGTGAGAGAGCCACATAATGATGATAAGGCTGAGACAGAGAAGACACCAAAGAGCACAAGGTTGAAACATCAATAGACAGGGCCATTGCTCTGTGAATCAGGTGCAGTGGGGACTGGTCCAGTGACATCCTCTTAACCTGCAGGCTATGTTCTCTGCAGCTGAAGGCCTGGCAATATAATCAAGAAAAACATTACCCATACTCCTATATTTCAACAAAACAATGACAGCAAAGAGATTCAAGCATTACCAAAACACCAAAATTCATCTTCCAATACCAATGTAAAAAAAAATCACTCTTTAGGCCTACTTGAGACAGGCAGTCCACCATAAAGGGCAACTGGTGGTTTTAAACCAGTCCGCTTAAATTTTTTAATGTTCTTCATTTACAACAGACTTTAGGGTTTCAACATATAGGCTTAACCACTTAAAACCACACTCTCATCACTTGTGCCAAAGATAAAGAGACAATGTAGTCCTGTAGAAGACTGATCTTGTTTAGATGGGATATGAGACAGGGAGCAGGACCCCATATAACTTCTTATTCTTGCTATGGTGCCAGTGCTGTCTCATCCATACCTTCTTCTTGGTTGAGCCCTCCCTGGAAGAAACCACAGAAGGTACTGACTGCGGAGGTGGGATCATATGTAGAGAGAGACTGGTAGCTTTGGAAGGCTAGACTTGCACTGAAGCCTGTGGTCAATCCTGCCGGGAATTCTGGAGCTGAGAAAACATCAATGGGATCCATCTGTTGATGATTCCTACACCAGCTATATGGAGTGACACCTAATCCAGACCCAGTGCAATGGGAACTGGAGCCAGAGGCCAGGCTGGCACTGGAGAACTCAGTGTATATATAGGTGGAATGGATCCAGCTGCTTGTGTAGTTGATGTGGAAGCTGGCATCATCGTTGCTTTTGATCTGGACCTTGGCAGACTGGAGGCTCTTAGCATAGGCCTACCAGTACTGGGGATGAAGACTTGGTTGCAGGGTGAAAGAGAGGCCATGGTCTGACTAATGGCTTGTTACATTAACCTCTTCTGTTCTGCTTTGGGAAATGTCTGCCAGTATTTACTGATTCTAACCCTTGCACATGCTGCTGGGATATCCTTGAGGCATCTGACCCTGGCAATTGGTCCCCAGCAAAGATGACAATACTTCTGATCCTCCCAACTAGCTGTAGCATGTACTTTGGCATCCCATGTACCAAAATTCTCACTAGAAGCCATCTTTGAGATAACGATAAAAAGGAGGGAACTGCACTGCCAAGTTGACCCATGCCCAGAAATGGGAGCTTTGTATAGAACTCCAAAATTACTAAGTTTGATAGTACACAAGTCCATAGGCTTCCAACTAATGAAGAAAATGACATGGATACAGAAAAAGTCAGAGAAAGAAACTGACTGGCCAATATTGGAGGTCAAGTACAGGGCAAGGAAGTCACCCACTACAGGGTGCACTGTGTGCCTCAATTCCAGAGTAACATATGTAAAGAAATGTTTTCTGGTTGGATAAGATATTTCAAGTAGATACGATCTGATAGGGATCATTGGATCAAACCAAATGTGGTAGGGAGGCAATGTATTATGACACAAATCAGTCAGGTTTTTTTTCTACTTATTAGATCCAGAGACTGAGTGTTAAGATGATATTGGGGCTCAGAAAGGTATATGATACTTAAAAGAACGCTTCAGATATGACCTGGTGACCTAAGACATTAATTTAGGTGACTAATGATCTGCATGATGAATTTCAGTGACTTTTGCTTTTTGATCTAATGATGTGGACACCACAGAAAGAGGGACTAAGAGAACAGGGGTGGGAGGTAGGGCCCAAACATTGCACATTGATTGTGATAGGTGTACCACTATAAAGCATCAATGTGAGAGTATGTAGATGTCTAGAAACACCACAAGTAAAAGTGCAGCTACAGAACATCAAACCAGTGTCTAAATAGGTGGCCCTATAGGTTTACAATATGTGCTTTCTCAGTATAAGATCTGCAGAAAAAATAGGACTGCAACTTTACTTACTTTATTTGCTACTGCAGAAGGCATGTAGAGCATATTGGGAGATGGGGTGGCTATCTAAGGGTAACCATAGAATCCTAGTTCACGGTTTTGTACTAATGAATAATTATAATACTTAATATTATTATAATCATAGGCCTATAGCCTACTTGAGAGCAGTCCTAATTTGCATGCACATACTAAATTTGTAATGGACTGTTGTATTTGAGTTGATGATAAAAAAAAAAATGGAAAATATTTGGGTAATGTGGGCCTATGTACCTACCGCATAAATAGTTGAACTTCTCAATACAATAATGATTCCAGAAATAGAAAGTTTGTTAAGTAGGCCAACATTTAGTCTCTTTAAAAAAAACACCTTTTGCCCTTGTTCTTAGGCGTGTAAAATAAAGAAGGTGGTGCAGTGGACTTTCATGTTCACTTCGCATGTATTGATGATTCTATTTCTGCATGATCAGATGGGCTTGGCCAACTAAGAAAACTTTTACAAGCAATCCTGTCATTTTACATAAAATCAGAAATTGTTCTTGTGGAAAACATCATGAGCAGCCTCAAACTCTGGCAACTGCAGTAACTCACCCAGGTGGGTCTGGATCTGTATCTGAAACACTGTTTTCGGTTCAGAGGCGTTTATTTTACACCAGACCCATCAGGTCAGCACGTCATACATGATGACGTTTTAACTGGTAGTGCCAGGGATATGTTTCCTTTGATATGATACGCTGGAGCCTAGGTCCGCAACTCAGATTCCTTAACAATTATGTTTTCAGAAAGCAAGATTCCAGTGATATGGATATTTTGGGGGGAAGGGGGGTCTATTGTAGGAGGATATAAATTGATTGTCTGTTTTATGACAAATTTATAAAATCTTCAAAGATGACTTACCAAATTGTGACACAAACTTCTTTTGTCATAATTGTGTGCACTTCCAAGGCTATTGTGGTAAACCACAGACTTGCAGTGAGTGGTGCTTCACATTCAAAAGTAAGTTCTGTGCCCCCCAACCCCCATTTAAATTAGACTCAGCGCATGCAGTAATTACATGGGAAATTGCTTGCAAGATTTACAAATTTGTAGTATATTATTAGGTTGAAAACTTGTTTATTGTAAGAAAATGGTTGAATTGCTTCAAAATTGTATGCAAAATCAGACCTGTTGCTTATCTTTGCAGAGAGTTCAAGCAAGGGTGCTCACAGATTGAATTGAACTTTTTAATGAACTTCAGATTTACAACAAAATTAAAAAAACAAGATGTAGGATGCTCACATTAACTGATCTCCATGTCACAGAGGCCAGTGAGTAGTGCCATCTCCAGGAACTTGTGGTGCCTGTTAACACTCATGGTTTAATATCCTTAAATCCAGCACTGAAACAGTACTTTTCTCAACACAATCTCAATGTGTAGTGGATAAATAAAACTAAACAATCAGTTTGCCCCAATTTATTCCACGATTCTTTCTGTCATGTGATCCAAACTTGCATTCTAACAAGGGTTTGACGAATAACTGACGACCCCAAAGTTGAAATATTTACGATGTGCAACATTCAGCACCCAGACCTAAAATTGGTTGTAAAATAGAGAAGAGTGGGGCAAGACGCACCCTCAAAGAAGTATTAATGTAAGCACCATTTATGTTCTATTTGCGTACCTTGTGACAAAGCATCACGATCGGGCAGCATTAATCGAACATTTCAGTGGGGGGGGGGGTAATATATTGCAGAAGCTTCTATCAGAGTACAGAAATTTTGGACATATTTTGAGAAAGGGTTATTCTCCGTAGCTTAAGGCAAAATGTCCATTGATACGCATTTTGCTGCAGGTGCAGGGAGGTCTTTGGACTTTATGCTTCAGTGTCTTGAAACAATATGACATGGTCAACCAGATAAAGCTCACTAATAATAAATGAAGGTTCCAAATTAATAATGGAAAGATTGCCAGTGACACAAATGAATTTTAAGGACGAAATTCTGATACATTTTGTCAGATGTATGGCCAATGGTGCATCTGGTATTTCAGTGCAGATACTTTTTGTAGCAATATTTTGAATGGTTGTACAACAGTGCGCTATATTATGACACAGCATGATGAATGTACAAAGAGGAATGCACCAGCAGGTACCTGCATAAAATCACAAGCACCATGAAGTGTTCACCCATTTTGAACTATATAAATAAAGAATACCTGTATGATTAAATAGTAGGAAACATCTGATGTTCAGATGGTGGGACAGAAATATTTACTTGAACATGAAACATGGTCACCAACATTTAAAAGCCAAGGAGTATCTGCTGAAGAAAAAAAACAAGTGACCCCTATTTGTTTAATGGCTTGTTCTTATTTCTCCTGAGTACACATACCAAGACCCTTTGCTTCAACATTAAACATACAGACTACTTGTACTAATTTGTTCAAGAACGTCCATCAAATCAAGAAATTACAGCATAGATATATCCATAAAAAGTATCTGTCTAACATCTAAAATGGGTGTCTCTGTCAGCAGGGGCATTTGTAGAAGATCGTTAATCGTTCTTAAAAACCAGAACAAAAAAGACATATTTCATGTTCAGTTATAGTCACCAGTCAGATTCGCAATTGTTATGAAAATACTATTCAAGCCCAGGAGTGCATACTATAAGCACAATTACGACACCCATGATATACAATGCACTGTTCACCAGGTTAGCCTTAGCAAACAATGCATGGCCATCTAAATATCTTCTTGCCTTTTTCCTGGACTTTGTAACTGCCAACTTGCACTGGCTCTGGAGTTCACTGGATACTTTTGTTCCCTTTCCTGCCCAGAACATTTCAGACACGCCTCTTGGCACTACTTCCTTACATAAATTATAATCATCTGCATGTTTCGTCCTTGTATTGGCGTGCTCCTGTCTCATAGCCTCTTGTTTTTACCTCTTTTACTAGTTGTGGGCCAGTCAGTTTCATTTTCCTTGGAATCACTGTTTTTTAGGCTATTATATTTTAGCTTGTAGTTGTCTTTCCAAGTTTGCTTTGTAAAGTAAAGTGGTAAGAATTGTACTTTGTTTTAGTTTTCCTACCTTTTGGGGATATGTTAGGCTACTGGGCCTACAGGGAACAGGCAGTATCTTATGACCCACTTAACGTCCTGTTGCTGATGTCTTCGTAACACCATTTGAAGATAGGGTAGCCAAAAAACAACCGCGGAACTGACACCACCATGTTTACCAAGTGTAGGGAAGACTTACTCAGCTGATGTGGGTAATATTTTTGTAACGAATTTTAGGCCTATTGTGCTGTTTTTTCGGGTGAGAGTGGAACATGGGGGAACTTGACCATGTTTCATTATAAATATAATGTTAGCATCGGGTTTGGTTGTCCTGTGTTCACGTGGAAACTTTTTTTGGTGTTTAAATTCAAGTTTTGTCATGTTGCGCAGTTCTGGTGTAGATATGGTGGTCTGACTTGAAGATCTTGGTTGTCCTGTCGTTGTTTGGATGGTGTCTGTGAACTGTGGTCAGGTGTTTACCTTTTATAACTGTACATTGGCGTTAAGGGCTAAATTTGTTTTAGGCCTACTTTAAATGAATGTGCGTGTTTTCCAAAGTGGGAGGATTGGGATCCCGTAAAACTGGTTTAACCCACTGCCAATACGTTGGTAACCTGTTCCAAGTCAGGTAGAAAATACTCTCATTCGTTTAAATATCATTACTGTTGGTCATGGATTCTTCTGACGACGAACACTAGCATGTCTTACTATTTCGTAAATGATCCTGGGTCTGACAAGGTTAAACTGATATTCGGTTTGGTCTCATCACTATCATTGAAAACTGAACCACTTCTCTTTTCATGGAACCCTTATATATTTGGTAACAATTTGAACAATCAGGCATTTTCTGCACATATTACAGTGCAGTAAGTGTTCCAAGTGTAGTGAAACTGATGTTGTTTTTTATAATTGTCTGATGAATATAGTTTGTTATTGTGAAAGTCATGTCAGGTTGGCTCAAAGTGTTTAATATACTCTTTCTCTGTCTCTCTCTTGTATAAATAATTTGCATCTAAATCAACTGAATGACAAGTTGAACTACGTCTGATTATAAATGAAAAAAATTAAAACTGTTACAGGAAAACAGTTATACTTACAGTTACCTTTAGGAATTTCAAATGATCTCTCTCTCTCTCTCTCTCTCTCTCTCTCTCTCTCTCTCTCTCTCTCTCTCTCTCTCTCTCTCTCTCTCTCTCTCTCTCTCTCTCTCTCTCTCTCTCTCTCTCCATAAAACCGAATTCTTTCTCTGATAAATGTAGTAGAATTTTACAATAATTAGGACTGTTTTACAGTTTGACCTTTTGAACTTTATAGAACCACGAGTTAGATGTACATTATGCTTGGTTGACTTACAGATGACTTACCATGGCATACTACATTTTTGGAATTCTAAATTATTACCCTAATAATTGACTTATTAGATGATTTGTGGGATTATATGCTTTCTTGAACATTAAAATGTCCTTTCAAAAATACCTCTGGAAACCAACTTGAAATGTGACTGCTATCCTTACAAATTTTGACTATTGTAATGCATTTTTGACTACGTTTTAATGATTTGCGGCCTAATGTCACTTGCTTCTGGCTGATGTTTAACATTTGAAGCAATGTACTTACTATATTTGGAAATTCAAACAC
The DNA here is from genome assembly GCA_964020975.1 of Hermodice carunculata. Taxonomy (NCBI): domain Eukaryota; kingdom Metazoa; phylum Annelida; class Polychaeta; order Eunicida; family Amphinomidae; genus Hermodice; species Hermodice carunculata. The sequence goes on along the minus strand of OZ026630.1, from coordinate 61,732,626 downwards.
TTTTCTTTTTGAAATACTTTTGGTTTATCTCCTTTAAAACAACATCATGTCTTTAACTACATGCCTTAAACACATCGAATTATATAATCATGTTGTTTAGATTCTTATTGATGGTCATTTTAGGCCTAGAGGGCTTTTCTGATGGATTGATGTTGGTGTTGGTGTCGCTTTGTGGACTTATATGGATGATGATCATTCTTGAGATGGTGGTTGCAAGTAGTACCTTTTTAAATACTGAATTTTATTGACATTTTCAACAAGTTAAGAACCTCCACTTACAAATTCTCTGATGTGCTGCAAATTTTGGTCCCTTTTCATAAATTGTATGGTCCTGTATATACATGAATGATGCAAATGTTCAAGCCAATTTACTGAAATAGGCCTATAATTTCAAACAAAACTTTTTGCATTCTGTCATGTGAAAACTAGATAAAGTTTTTTTCCCCCCTATGGACCTTTGCACTTACGTTTTGGTCTCTTTTGGGTAAATACGAACTATAAATTTATATTTTTCAGCTATACATACCAAGGAACATTGCCTTTGGTCGGAATTGACTTGGATTTGTTTTGTTAGGACTACGGTTTGGATATGGTAATGACACTGTCTAATTATGATGCTGCTGCTCTAAAGGACTGGGCGGTAAATGGGCACTTTCTGAAAGTTAGGCGTTGCCAAGGGCTGGAGTGACACTGGAATAGTAGCTGATGAACCTTGTACAGGGGCCTGTAATTCGATGATCTTAATTATCTTGATGTTTTTCCTTGGCTCTGAGGCATTGCTAGATGCTTCAGTCTCATTAAAAATTGGAGTCTCTGCAGTGGAACCTCGGGCAAGTGCATGGTCATATTATGTGTCATTATAGATAATGTCAAGTGTGGCAAAAGTGTTGTATGGCAAAGGTGGCAGGCTTAACATGATGTAATATATCTACTCTGATGAGTCACTGTCCAACTGTCTCCTGCTTGTCTGTAAGCAGAGACTTGGAAAAAGTATGATGTAGTGGCAGTAGGCAATGAGCGCGGTGGTGTGGCAGCTGGATCAGGATGATTCCGTGGTATCTTGCAAAATCAACTGCAATAGTTTGTGACAATGATGAACATCCAAACTCAGAAGATGCAGATCATCTTTGCAGCACCTTGTAACATGAACAAAATGCTATATGCATATTACACAGATATATGTATAAAATCATCCACTGGCTGTGAGAGCAGCAATGAATCCTGTGGAAGCACAATTCAATAATTATGAGAGCGTATGTTTCCCTTCGTATATAAATACTGAAAGTACCTATGTGCTGCATTCATGCAACATAGCATCATATGCCTTTGCTCAAGTTCTGGACTGGTAATCTTTAAGACTGATGCATTCAGCAGCAACAATTTTGCATGGATGTACAACACTGGTGATGCAAGTCTTGTCGGTATTCCACATTTTTTATGCTGCATGATTTTTCTGTTGCATCATTTATTAATACAGTCTGAAGAGCATCATAGCATGGAGTTTATTGAGCCATTCCCCTCTGTTCATGCTTGTGCCAGTAGGTTTGTTATGAATAAGACTTGATGTCGAGCTAAAATCGTTGACAGTCAGTCTTTCCCTGCCACTTATTTATCTGTATCAAAAGGATGTTTTATTTCAGATTTGACAGCAAGATTAAATGCAAGTTTACAGATTTTTAAGTTGCAAGCAAATAAGACGAGCAGCTAGTTCATTTGATGTATATGACTAGTTTTTCCTCCAATTGTGGATTAGGACAAGAGCTTTAATTTCTAATTTAATGATACCTTAAAGTTCTACAAGGTCATCCCAATTTCTTCTTAGTGTCCTTGGACATAGCCCGTACTCCCTGGCTGCTGCTTTTAATGTCTTTCCATTACGTACAATGCAGATAACTGCCTCAAGGCACCCATAATGAAAAAAAAAAACTTATAGCAAATAATCTATTTGGTTCACAAAAAAGTATTTGTCTTTACAGTCTAGTATATGGACATAATTATATGCAGGTGTGTCGGATGGGCAATTCTCAGATTTAAATAAGCTCATACATCAGCGAGCTGAATTTGAAACTTAACGCCTACCACCTTATTCCCTGGGACTGCACACAAAAAAGAATGTATCATGTTTATAAGCGATCATTGAAATGATAAGTGCTTTTTCTCTTTGTTTCTCTTCTCTCCTCGCCTTTATTTTAATTTAGTCAAGTTTAGTTTAGGTTTGATTAGTTCTATCTTTTTATGTTCTTGTGTAGAATATAACTAAAACTACAGAAGATCATTTTCTCCTTAGCAAATCAATGTGTCAATATGTGTGTGTCTTCAAAGCTTATTGGTATGACAATGTTCAATTGGTACTTCAATTGCCCAATGATTGCCAAGACAATATTATGACAGTGCACAATGGGTACTTCAGTACTACAGTGTACAACAGATACAACCAGTTAGCATAATCAACTGGTTTTCAGGAACAATGTTGAAAAACACACTTGACACAAAGCAGACTCAGTGTAACAAGCTCCAAGTCCAACTTCAATGCACCAAATTTATCTCTTGGATAATGAAAAATACTTTTTCAAATTGCCTCCAATACCCTCACTTAACTTAAGTTCAATTTTTACCCCATATACCTCTGTGTTGTCCTAGTTGTATGTCTTACCCAGTCCAGCCAAGCTTGTGTGCACGCCTCATTGGTGCATGTGATGCAGGCACGGCCTGCATACAGAAGTTATGCAGCTTTTACACACACTCATTGGCCTAATCTAAAAGTAGAACTCTGTCAGAGCTCAATTACCAAGTGAGGAGGGAGAAGGAGGGGTGGCCCCACCTGACTTTTTACTGTTGTGCACATGTAAATGAAGCTCCTGCTTCAATTTCATTTGCTGCTGTTCTTTCCAGTTAAAGACAACATATTACTCAAAGCCACACTATATCTTCCACCATACCCCTACCCTATGGTTCTACTTTCACCCACATAACCGGTCTGTTGCTAGGCAACTGGCCTTACCCCAATCTGAGACTTGGAATTCCTAGTCTGAGACCAAATTCAGATCCAATGCATTTATACATACACCCAGAAACTGAATTTGCGTCATTTCACCTCATTTAACTGGGTTAATCAGGTACACAGTCATAGAAGATATAAATGGAAGTTAATGGTAGGTCTAACTATAATATTTTTGATGACAGAGTCAACCTTCAGACACCATTGCATTTTTAATTTCTCTCACTAGGTGTCACCACCTATCAGAAAGCTGAAGAGATATGTCTGTCTGCATACATTTGAAAATATTCAAGATTTGAAATTTCAAATCCCCATCATTTGTATAATTTAAATTTGTGCAGCCTTTGTTACCAATTCATCAGATGGGTACTAGTCCGTAACGTAGGAGAAGTTGGCCTGGCATCTCTATCTATTATAGCTTGAAGTTCAAGAATTATAATTTCCAATGGTGCCACTTGCCATAATTTAAATTGTGACAACTTTTGTTTTTAACTCATTTGGTGTGCAATGGTCAACAATACCCCCCCCCCCCCCCCAAGAAGGTGGAATGCCATCTCTATCTATTATACTTTTGAAGATATTCAAGATTGAAAACTTACAATACTGCTAATCAACATAATTTAGATTACTACAACTTTTGTTTTAGATTCATTACATGCACAATGGTCAATAACCCCCGCATAGAAGTTGAAATGGCATCTTTATCTATAATAGTTTTTTAATATATTCAAAATTTGAAATTTGAAGTGCTGCTAAATTGCTACACTTTTGCTTTAAATTCATTAGATGCACAATGGTCAATAACGCTCTAGTACAAGGTGGGATGACGTCTCTGTCTATAATAATTTTGAAGATATTCAAGATTTCAAATGTTAAATGCCTCTATATTGCATAATTTTGAGCATCTACATCCTTCTGCATAAAAAGGCAAAAGTCCTTGTATGGAGATACAATCATGCCAAGTTTTCAGTTTCTATGTTTAATATTGTCATAGACAAGTGTCAGACAAATTAACTGGTAAAGAAAGAAAGAAAGAAGAAAAGAAAGAAAGAAAATACTAGAAAGAAAGAAAGAAAGAAAGAAAGAACGAAAGAAAGAAAGAAGAAGAAATGAACAATGTGTGTTGACACACCCTCTTTCATAAATATAAATTGGCCAGCAGAGATGCACAGTTGATACGCATTGGTATATCATTGTTTGTCAAAAAATGCAATCTCCATTAGAAAAGAACATTTGCTTCAAATCTGTTTGTGTGCCTTCAAACGTTTTAAATGCAACAACTCTTGTCCTTTGGTACTTCACATTCCATTGCGCTTATGGCTGGATGAAAATTTCAAAGTCCAAACGGCCTTAACCTTTGACCTTAACAGGTCACATGTAAATTGCAAAAAAAATGTACAGTGTTACAATACCCACCAGGTCAGCCCAACATGAACCAAATCAGATGAAAATTGACTACGTTATGGCAAGATGTAACTTTCAAAGGGCCAAATGACCTTGACCTTTGCCTTTTAGAGGTTACGTATTCTCACAAAAATGTGCAGTGTTGCAGTACCTACAATTTGAGTCCAACACTATTAGAATTGGATGGCAATTGGACAAGTTATGGCTCCTTGAATTTTGACCTTTAGAGGTCTCATATACGTTTCCAAAATGTGCAGTGTTACAATAGCTACAATTTGAGCTCAACATGATCAAAATTGGGTAAAAATTGACCAAGTTCTAGCTATAGAAAAAGCCATTATCGAAAGTGGCCTTTGACCTTGAAATGACCTGAAGTGAACCTGACCTTTTACATGGCCTTTTGACATAAAATTGACCTTTGACCTTGATATGGTCCTTGACCTGACCTTGATATTTCAGATGACCTTTGCCTTGCTATGATCGAACTCCTGTATACTCCGAACCACATCTACTATAGTATACAACTTATAAGGCATTAAAGATTAAAAAAATTAATTATCCCTTATTTGCATAATTTTGATAAGGAAGACTTGTCATTGAATAAAATGAATACTTCATCTTAAGAAGCATTATTGTGCTAATTTTGGAGTTCCTGCGTTTAAAACTTTGCAAATAAAATGTTGGACAAGAAAGAAAGAAAGAAAGAAAGTGGGAGAGAGAAAGAAAGAAAGAATTCCTAGAAAAACAGTATGTCTGTGTTGGCACACAGACATAAAAATTTTCATGTATGTTATCTATTAAAAAGTTCAACACCTCAACAAACTGATTATATATTGAAATGCAAAATGACCGTCCTTCATGTCCTTACCTACAAAATCACCTTCGTAAAATGGGATCACTGTTTGAAAATTATATTGTTCATATGTTTCACATCTTAGACCTTTGATACATTCTTTCAAATCGGAATAAGGAATAGTTGTACACAAGTGGAGAAGTCCTACCAAGAAATCTGTATAACGGTTAAATGATTATCAGTACGATTCAACTGCTGCAACAGGATATTCGAATTAGATAAAATCCAAAACCTGCCAATACCGGAAGATGCTTCTATCTGACCACAGTAATTAAACCAAAATTCCTGTACCTTCTTCAAGCCTTTAGACAACAAAACGATAATTCTTCAGTAGAGCCAACTCTGGAACCTGCTATGAAACGCCCTGTGTAAACTCGTAGAGAGGCGACTGTTACCCGCCAGAGGTCCTGTATCTCCAACAAGTTTAAAAGTTCCCTCGAGGGGATATCTTCAAATTGTTGTTTCCAAGACAGCTATTAAATTCACTGAAGGTAAATTGGATCATCATTGATCATGTTACAGTTTAACAGGCGGTCCATATGTCATTTACATCATATTCGTTGCAGTATCACTTGAAGTCCCGTCTGCATTTCTTGCTGAACAGAAATCAAGTAGGCCTACAATAATGAACATCCTTTTTGTTCAGTTTATACTTCAAGAAAAAAGCCCTTTTCGTACCATTTTAAGTCACTGACATGTTCTCAATACGGTTATTCTACTGCACATATGCATGTACCCTTGAATCTGTTAAGACCACCTAAGGCAATGAAAAATGTGGAGTGACAGAAAATATGACTGAACGATAGACAAAATCAGGACTCTAAATTGCTGATCTTAACATAGAAATTACCTCTTTATGGACATGGTCATAGGTGGAGCTCCTTTCGTACATATGTACAGCTTCTTCAGATCATATATTTCATATACTAGAATTTATTCGACGACCCAGTAATGACATTAGGTAAGTAGCAACTAATAACAAAAACCTCTTCCATTGCTCATCAGAACCCAATTGACTCAATTTGATGAAATAATTTTCTCTCCCAAACCTAAAAGAATTTAACCAAGCGCCGTAAAACATGTGAAATGCTTGAACTTTGTCCATTGGATATCTTCAACGCTAAAGCTCTCTTTGGCCCCAGATGCGTCTTCTTTCGCTTTATGTGGGTAATGTCATCCTATTTATTAGTACTGTGGCGGCACATGACTCTTTTAGCAGTAAATAAATGCCAACAATGTGGGCAATAATGATCTGCCCACAGACAAAAGGCTGACAGTGTGGCATCATTCACATGTCCCATTGCCCGACCCTGGACGTCCACTCTTCGTGGAACATTAGTAGCGCAAATGAAGGCATTTGCAGACCACTCTGATTGCGGAGAAGCGTGGGTGGACGTGCATTTACCATTCGTATATCAGCTTGACTATTCTCGATATTTATCACGAAAGAAGGTGTGTTAACTCCGATGCCTGCAGAAATGGTCTAATTCAAATGCAAGTGTCCCCCAACAGCTTTCGGGAGTGTCAATTGTAACACAGATACGCTGATCTGGCATTGATCGTTTAGCAATTGGAGTTGGCTGTCTTCCTGTGGGAACGTGATCTTGAAGATAATTTTTCATTATATCATACAAAGAATTGACCGAGTTCGTGGAATAGCTAACGTGCCACATGCCATACAAACCAAGACAACATACTTTGTGTCACATATATTTGCAGCCACACTTTCCAGATGGCAGCTTGTCACTTTTAATTCACGAACAGATTCTGCTTGTAGTGAACATAAATCTGGCCTCTCTTATCCTATTCGTCGAGTAAATGTACCGTCTTTGTACAATCTAGCAACTCCTTTGAACCCTTTCATGGCCAGTAAGACGGACTCAATAGTCTTCCTTGGCATGGGATGGGTACAAATATGTACAAAGAAAGCTATTGACCTGGTCAGGCTTTTTTCATCCCATTTAAAAATCTTATTCAATTGCTTCATCAAAATCAAGTTTCATGGGTTGGGTGTTTTTTAATTAAAGCAAACAAAGATTAATATGCGAGCACTTTTGGCAAATTGGCATAAGGATTAACATAACCAGTTGAAAACAGTCAGGAGGCAATTAATTTGGTTTCTACTAGAAAGTACAATATAGTGGTCAATATGTATGGGGGGGTTTTGGTTTTGTTTTTTTTTTTTTTATTTTTTTTTATTTACAACAGAGGTACATATTCAACAGTATACAACAATATTCATGTCAACAATTTCTTGTGATTACCCATTAAAAGTTGATTTCTCTCCATTTGCGTTTATAACTATTGATTTTATTATTTTTAATTGCCAAGTTATATTCTATTGTTTCCAAGTCTTTTATCACACCTTTGAAACTTTCAAAAGAAGGTCTATTATTGTTTACTTTACATTTGAATAAATATTTTTTCCTAAAACAAAAATTAATGACCATATTACATTATGCTTATGATTCACTCCCAATAAGATATCACATTTTGAAAAGGTGATAGATATTTGTAACATATTTTTCAACCAGTTAAATACTTCTATCCAAAAATGCTAGGTTATGTTACAATCCCAGAAAAAAGTGAACTAATGTTTCATTTGCTTCTTTACAAAAAGAACATATCGGGCTTTCTGCTATTTTCATTTTATACAATTTGTAATTGGTAAATATAATCCTATGTAAAAATTTATACTGGAAAATCCTTATATTTGAAGATATTGTACATTGATAAATTTGACAAAAGCACTCACTCCAGTACTCATCATCAATCTCTACATTAAGCTCCTCCATCCATTTACTTTTCACATTACTTTGGCCTTTAACATTTGTTTCTATTAACATCTGATAAATAAATTTACACACCTCTCTATGCAATGCATTTTTTCTATCTAATAATTTTTGCTTATATTTTGATTAATTCTGGTTCCATTCACAAGCTTGGTTTTCCATTCTTTTGGTATTGCATGAATTAAACTGTGGTATTTCAGAAAATTTGATTTAACATTTGGAAATTTTTCAATAAATTTATTGTAATTCAAAAAATTCCAATCTTTATTCAATATATCTGAAATAATTTCAATCCCATTTACACACCATTGCTTGTAAAACACAGATTTTCCTTGAATTTTATTAAATAAGTTGTACCATAGATACTGTCTTTTTTATGTCAGACTTGTTTTGTGGCTTTACAAAATTGACTTTACACCATATAGTTACCATTTCTTTCCAGAATAAGCTGTGTTTTTTATCAAATACTATGTGACAATCCTTAACATCAATATTACATTTCCATATGTTTTCCCCTACATCTGGCAACTGCAGAAACACCAACTCTTTCCATTTACCTTAACATTCCGGGTTTGTTAATCTCTTCACCCATGCCAATTTTAAAGCATAATTTTGAGACTGAACATGTACCATTTTCAACCCACCTTCATCATATGGCCTCACTAGAACATCTCTTTTAATCTTATCCTTATTTGGACCATTCCAAATAAAATTATACAGAATATTGTCTATATTCTTGATAAATCACCTTTCCGTACCAAGTTTTTCTTTTGCCATATTTCTTTATAATTGGGACTTGGTATAACTGACATCATATAAATAAGTTGAGATGAAACAAATGTTTTTATAATAGTAATCTTGCCATACAGAGATATGTTTCTTTGAGACCATATTTTGACTTGGTTTCTAACTCTTGGTATTAGTGACTCAAAATTTAAACGCACAATGTCATCCCAATCTTGACTAATTAAAATTCCCAACATTTTTACAGGTCCATCTGTCCACTTCATTTTTTTTTTTTTTTTTTGTATCCATCGTGAACTTTTGTTGTTTTAAACTTCCAATAGGCATAATTTCCGTCTTGTCATAGTTTACCTTCAACCCAGAGTATATTTCAAACAAGTCAAAATATTGCACAACTTCCAACAAACTTTGTCTAGTCGCTGCCATAGTTAAACAGGTATCATCGGCATATTGATTTATTTTATACTCTTTACTTCCAACTGTAATTACTTGAATATTTTGGTTTTGTCTTATTCCAATTGCCAAAATTTCTGCACATATAATGAAGACATACGGTGACAAAGGACAACCCTGACGTACCCCTCTAGAAATTGACAAGGCCTTTGTTGCCCAGCCATTGTTAATTACTTGACTAATGACCTTTTTGTATAAAGTTGACACCCATTTACATAATGATTCACCAAAATTAAAAAACCTTAACACTGAATAGATAAATTTCCATTCCAAGAAATCAAAAGCCTTCCCAAAATCTATAAAGATTGCCAATGCTTCAATATTTTCCATATCAGCATGTTCTAGTATTTCTAATAACCTCATAATATTTTCACCAATATATCTATTATGAAGAAAACAAGTTTGATCAGTATCGATAATATTCACCAAAACTTTCCGAACTCTATAAATAATACTTTTTGAAATTATTTTGTAATCAGTATTTAAGAGCGAGATTGGTCTCCAATTTTTCAAAAGAAGTGGGTCTTTATCTTTCTTTGGTAAAAGGGTTATGACACCTTGTCTTTGACCTATTGACAATTCTCCATTTTGGTATGCAAAGTTTATTGCATCTAATAATAAGTTTTTTATATCTACCCAAAACATTTTATAAAGTTCGACAGGTAGTCCGTCTGTACCTGGAGCTTTATTGTTTTTGAAAGTCTTTATTATTGAACTTAATTCTGCTTCAGTTATATGGCCCTCACAACTTTCTTTTTCTTCGTTAGTTAATTTTGGTATATTTTCTACATCTTTTAAAAGATCCAACATATAGGTATCAGGAGGGCTCCTACTTTTATACAATTTTCTGTAAAAATTTTCCTGTTGTTTTATTGTTATAATTTCTTTTCTCTAAATTCAAAAAGTATTTATTAGAATTTACCCCTTCTTCATGCCATTTAACCCTACATCTTATACATGCAACCTTTGTTTTATATTCAACTTCCCTATTTAACTTTTGCTGTATTTCCTCTATTTAAAGCTTGTGATCCTCTTTTTCTGACGTACTCTGCTCCTGTAACTTTTTTTCAAGCATACATAATTTTTCCTCTAAATTTTTAATTTCATTTACTCTCTTTCTCTTTTTACCTGATGCATATTTAATTGATTGCCCTGTAATTTGACATTTGACTGTTTCCCATAGTAGTGAAGGGTTTGCATCATGGTTTAATTCTTTTGTTTCTAATATTGCCTTTTTTACTAAATCAATATATTCCGCATCATTTAATAAAGAACAGTTTAATTTCCAAAACCCTGGTCCACGGGAAGCATCTTGAGCTGTAAATGACAATGTGATTTTTGAATGGTCAGATCTAAAACCTAGCTTAATGTCGCATGAGATAATAGAGCTTGACATTCCAAAAGAAACAAGGAAAAAGTCTAATCTACAATATATTGGATTTGGGTTATTGACATGCCACGTAAATCGAAAATTTTGTGGGTTTTTGATCCTCCAGATATCTATAAGATTTGTTTCTTCCATCCAGGCTTTAAGCACTAACTGTGATCTAATGTGAGTTTGCTTCCTCCCTCCACGTTTGTCTAGATCTAAATTCAGTACTAAATTAAAATCACCTCCTATAATTCTATTGTCATTAGGAAGACTCTCAATAATGCCAATAATATTTTCAAAAAACTCGGGACAGTCCTCATTAGGTGCATATATGTTACACAGGGTCAATCTCTTGTCACCTACTGTTACATCTGTAACAATGTATCTGCCATTTTCATCTATAAATGTACTGTGGATTTCCAAAGGAAATATCGATTTAAATAAAATACAGACCCCACGTGCATCGGATGTTCCATGTGAAAACAAGGTTGTGAATCCCCATTCTGCTCGGCAGAACTTTTCTATATCTTTTGTGCAATGTACCACTTGGAGCATTATAACTCCTGCATCGTGTTTATGAAAATAATGGAACATCTCCCTCCTTTTTTATTGTCTCTTAATCCTCTCACATTAAGTGAAACAATTTCAATTTTTGTACCCATTTTTTATGTATGAAATAGTTACTCAATCTTAATAGATGTATATTATAGTGAAAGTTCTCCCAAAGAGTTGCATCAAATAGATCTATACCACTTTTATTAACCAATGCACCAGACTCACATATGAACACAATACCCACATATCCAGTAGATACATTTTTTTGCCTCTTAAACTGTTTCGCCGACTTGGCCACATCTTGCCACTACTAATGCAAACGGAAAGTCCTCTCGTCTGTATAATTTGAAGTACAAATAAGACTATGTTACCATCTGTTGTCTTTTTCTTTACTATTAACAAAAATAACTTGAACAAAAAGAAAAGGGAGCAAAAGGTCAATATGTATGTTGTTGACTTTTTGATTGACTCTTTTTCCCAAGTTGTGTTCCAAATGGAAATAATCCAACTAAAAACTATTATCAAGCTTAAATTCCGGTTCCCGCGCTGAGTGTCATTCACATGTTTTTAAATATCACGTTCTGGGACAAAGCTCTGTTTCAAATAATCTCATTAACCCTGACAAGGCCAAGCCGCTTCAAATGTCTAATTGACTGTTTTACAGTTGAGCCCTGTGGCATTTTCATCCATTTACCAGAACCCGTGCCCCTGCCTACTGGGCACACAGGCTTATGGTATTTTACATGTCATCGTCTTGCCACAGAAAGGATTTCTGGTGGCATTTAGATAATAATACTGGTTATAGAAAGCGGCAGCAGCCCCCAGTTAGTAAATATGATAGAGACCTGGAGGTAGAAGCCATAATCCGCTTGGAGGGATCTTAGACTGAGCAGCTACAGAAGAAACCCGAAGCTTTCGTGTGTGAACCAGCCCTTCTAAGAGCTTCCATGACATGTTCTCATTGACATCAACATATATGCAGAGGTTATGGCAGTATGCCTCCAGTAACCACCTGGATTTGATCAGATCAGTCGAATCAGTGCGTATTTCATTTGTGTGTAATGGCGGCATATTTATCCACTGCTCAGAAGGAACCCGGAAAAGAACATGGATATATGAACTTAAATGACTGAAGTAAGAACTCTGGTTTCTAATAGATAGTTTTTCATAAATGGATGTGTGAACTTTCTGTACGGGTTGTTCTAATGTGATATGTATTGTTTATTTTTGTTTGCAGCAAAACCAATACTTTTTTTTTATTTTACAATTTTTCGCGTCATGTGAACTTGTATCAATGAGAAGTGTCCTTTTTAATCACATGGAGGTGATAATGATCTGCTATTTAAAGACATCCGACAGGCTATATGTTACTTTAAGAAATTCATTTCGAAAGCTTGGATTGAATCAGAACATTCTATAGAGTATGCATTTCTAAAATTAGCTTCAATGTTTAAGCAATTATTAATTGATTGATTGTCATAATTTCCCACATTAAGTTTTGAAAAATAATCTAAAATCTGCGTCAGACTGAAGCTTATACAATAAAGTTAAAACTTGGCCTCATATTTTATATATTTTATGTTTTGCTACCGGAGTCATTCAGCCTTTGATGTTTTGTCTTTTCAACTTTTAATCCTTTTCCCTTGAATTAAGAGTCAACGGGTTTCCTCCACGTGGGTCAAGTTGTTTCGATAGGTTTCATCTACAATTCTCATTTTTTTTTTTAATTATTGTCGAAGTTAATGGGAAACATTGACATATTTGACCACCAGCCACCTTTGTCTAGGTTTAGTGGGAAAGGGTTAGGCCCTAAATGTTTCTCTCACTGAAAAACAAATGCAAACATTTAAGGTGCCTGTTTTACAATATATTGTAATTTCTACAGGTAGGTGCAATTTACATGTAGATAACATTTCAACTATTGATTTGAATCCAAATGTTATTTTTTAATGAAATTACTTCAAGTCACTGTCATAATTTACCGTATCTAAACATAGATGCTATAAATCATAACCACCATGCCATGAAATAAATGTTCAGTTGATCAAAACATAAGCACCATGCCATAAAATATATGTTGAGTTGATCACTCCCAAATATATTCCTTTAGTACTTTATAAGTGATGATCAAAGAAAATACTCATATTCAAAATTATTTACCGTTGCTGTATCGGTAAGCGCAGACATACATGTACTTGGAAATTCCTGCCATATGCTTTGTCCGGTGTCCACTTCAAAAAGACCTGTATCGTTTATGGACGACCCAGCGTGATTTTTTTTTCTTTTGAATGATAGTCTTATCGCAGAGTTACAGCACATACAAGAAATGATAGTTGTGTTTGTTCATTTAAATGAAGATGCCCTGTCTATTTTACAGATTAAGAAATATGCTAAATCCAATACTAAGTCATCAGTTTTCAAAACTACTTTCCTTAAACCCGGCATGTCGGTATGGGAATTGAAGCTGTTTTCGTGAGGAACTTGAATCTGTGATATAATTCATAGAAAGAGAAAATATATTCCTGCCTGACAGAAATATAACTCTTGCTTGGGATAAAGAATGAAAAATGCCGACTTGATGAGGTCCTAAACATACTCTGATAGAAAGGTATAGCTACCAATCGTTGTAATTTTAGAAAAAAGACAAATTAGTGTTTGTTTTTATTCAGGCTCAGGGTTAGTTTTTCACTCATGCTAGTTCGAATTAACTATTAAATAGCACAAGTGTTCTAATTGCATCATTAACTCTGAGGTAGTTACAACATATTACCCTGAGCTGGCAAAGTCCAAAACCAATAACGTGTCATTCAACCTACTGTAGACCCAGTTTCTCTGTGGCGGACAGCAGTACTCGCTGATTTGGTCCCTAAACGTAAATTTATTACCTACAATTAGAGTCCAGCACGCTCTTAAGTTGTAACAGTCTGTCCATAGGACACGACAGCAAGTCGCATCAGGAGCCGCCACCCCCCGCCTCTCCAGCCCCCAGGTTTCAAATGGAAGCTCCCTGGAGATATAAAGGTCAAGTGACCTGAGAGGTGTGCTGGCACTGAAGTAATGTGACAAGATGTTCCGTATCATGGGTGAGCCAAATGGCGTATTCACCGTTATCGTCCTGTTTACAGGTATACAGATAAGGTCACACCAATATGTCAACAAATTGTTCGAAAACAATGATATCAAATATATGTAACTGAATGTTATGAAATATAACCACCACCCCCTCCGCCCCGACGTACAGCTAATGTGTTGCTTTTCACTATGCGTGTTAAAGTGGGTAATTTATATATTATTCTGTGATCTCTATGTGTTATTTCCCGGAAATCAACCTTTCTGACATTTTCAGGTCCTTGTCACGTTGGCACAATGGTTATTTTGCTTAATTTACGACATATCTTCCTGATAACATTGATTTGGTACGCGTAATTTTAGACAATAAAACACAAATCGTAAAAAAAAATGCAGTAGACGATTCAAGGGCGAGATCGCGCATGTTCACTCTAGGAAAGGCGTCAGTCTGATCCCTTTTTGTGGAGTAGTAACACTTCCCTCTTTTATTACGTGTCTATTACCTATACGCAATTATTGCGTTTCTTCATATTATGGTTTTATGGTTTTTAATGTAAGTTTTAGGGGAATTCAGCATTTGCCTAAGGAATGCAAAGAATTTGCTTTTGTAGGTATGTTATTAAGAGAATCTGAGCACTTTACGTACAAGTTGCTCTAAAACTGCACTATATTAATGCAGCATATTACTCTAAATCAGTTGTGACATCAAGGCCTTCACACCAGTAAAAAATCAGCTATAAAACACAGTGTGAGTACATGCGCGATGCAGAAAAAAAAGTGAACTTTCAGCCTTTTTTTCTTCAACTTCAAATGTCTGTTAGGTCTGATGTAGCAGATAAACAAGACAATACTTAAAGAAAAAGGAAGGTCTGAAACATTGTTTTCAAAGAGACTTGAAAACTTAAATTAATATGCACTTCTTTAACAATGTCAAAATAGAGGCGTTTTGAATACAAGTTAAGGCCAAACAAAAGATTTATACCAAGCCTACCTACTGCAAAGCCTCTGGCCTCGAGTTTGTTTAAAGGTGCAAATGCTAATAATGCATTTCTGCCAATTCTTGTCCGATTTTACATTAAATGTAGATGCATATAATTAAGATTATTAATTGAGGAAAAAGAAATGAGTGCTAATCTGTTCCCCTCTTTTACCGAGAATTTTTAGCCCAGCTGACTTGTCAGGCAACTGAGCTTATCTTATGGTCCTTCATCGATCAATGTCCGTTAATATGTCTGTCAACAATTTATATTTTTCAACATCTCCAAAACCGTCAGCCAGACTCACTTAAAACTTAGTGGATGACTCTCCACCAAATAGTTCAAATGGTTCTGCTCCAGTGGTTTTTTTGGATTTTTTTTTTCCAGGGGTGTGTTCATTTTGGGGGAAATTTTTTACGAAAGTTTTGTCTTAAACCACCAAACCATTGCCATTGGGACACATATAACCGCCCCCCCCCCAAACACACACACATACACCTTTGTTTAACAGGTGACACTACGATTTTTTTTCTATTCTTCACATGAATTGTTATGGCTTGTTTTTCCTATTTTTGACTTCTTGTCCAAAGGTGTCGATCAGAGAGTTCAGAAACTTTGTGGAAATATAGTTTGTGGGAGGGTTAAACAAAGTTGTTTACTGGGGGCGTAATATTCTTGATCCATGATTTATAATTTTTTTTTATTTGGGTACCTGGCCGTTAATGCATGCATTCCCTTGATTACGATATAGGTCAATGGGGATTGCCATGGAAGTTCACAATTTTGACTGCTTGAAACGCGTCAACCAGATTGACTTCAAACTTGGGAATGTACCTTGGGTAAATCTCAAATTCGTTCAAATCATTGTGCTCTAGAAACTTTTGGAGTTATTATGAATTTTTTTGTTCATTTTGTCAGTAAAATCTTAACAAATCTTCTTCAAAATCCATCAGTCAATTGCTTTGCAATTGCACATGGACACTTCTGGGGACCTCTAGACCTTAATTTGTTCAGCAGGGGCTGCTGCGATTAATTTTGCTTTTGAAAAAAAATCGTGTGTTTTCACTTCTCCTGACTTTTTCTTTCAAACTGTAAGTTGGATCCTCTTCAAACTTACTGGGAATGTACATGGACTTGATCTCCACCAAATTTATTCACCACATGTTCGGTTTGTCATTTTCTGATTTTTAACAAGTATACCAAAATTCAGAAAAATCCGTGAGGGGATACGTACGGTATCAACAGTGATGATGGATGGTAGCACTCTAAAGTTCACAGGATCAATTTAGTCTTTGCATGCAAGGTCAACTAAGCACAGGACTTCCACAGCCGTCTTGTTAGTTATGTAATATGAAACAGCTGTATATATATGTTTTTCTTTGGACTAACATGATCTTTTCCAACCCTCAAAAATGAAATTGTCCCCGGCATTGACTAGTTTTGGGAGCCTGATCTGCTTGGCAATTTAACTATGGTTCTCCTCCTCCTCCTCCTCCTCCTCCTCCTCCTCCTCCTCCTCCTTATTCTTGTCATTATCACTGTTATTATAGGACAAAGTTTTGATATTGTAATTATGATAATATGTATTCCATAACTACAAACAAACCTTGTTGCCTTGCTGGCAGCTTATCAAGTTACATGATATTAGTCCAGTGTGAGTTAAATGCACACACTGATGTGTGTATATATATTTATATATATTATATGACCCTCATAATATAAAATTGTACAACTGAGGCACTGATGTACATCAGACAGTTTTTCATACTTTTGCACACAGGACTACATAATTAGAAAGACAGACCATGCAAATATTATTC
Organism: Hermodice carunculata; assembly: GCA_964020975.1. Taxonomy (NCBI): domain Eukaryota; kingdom Metazoa; phylum Annelida; class Polychaeta; order Eunicida; family Amphinomidae; genus Hermodice; species Hermodice carunculata. The sequence goes on along the minus strand of OZ026630.1, from coordinate 61,715,589 downwards.
ATCAATGTACAGTTTAACCACGCATAATACCCGACACAGGATATATTGAGCAACAAAACTGTTCTGATAATTAACTATCAAAATTGAAAAGTAATCTGGCATTGTGAAATATGCATCTTCGTGAAGATTTTAAAAACAAGAAGTTCAACTGAAAAGAAATAGATTATATAACAGCACCAAATATGCAGGCCATATGGATGTCGCACACGTAACATCGCACGGGAACAAAACATTACGTGCGCGACTTTATCTCATTTGGAAATTTTTGAACTTAACAAGAACTATTTCAGTGTTCATCCTCATCAGATATTTCGTACCTTGAAGTTATAATTTATGACTAACGGTTTGGTGTTGAGGCACTCCTGTATTGTTACATGAGAAAATTGAACGGTAATCTGTGTTGCATGTGCGACACATCAAATTCGGCCTTTTCAATTTTTTCATAGCCAAATTTTTAAAACCTGTGTAGTTTTCAGGGGTAACACTACGAAATAATTTTAAGATACTGGACTGTTTTCTAACTTATTCATGTAGCCAATTTAATTTTATGTCAAAACAGACATATTTGAATTTAGACCCCTACCATTTGCAAATAAATCAAGGAAAGAGACCTTAAACAAAAAAAAACTTTTTTGTAAGCCAGTTGGTTTTGTTTCAAAAGTTGCCAAAGCATCATTCCTTCCCTCCGCACGTGTGCCATAATTACGTAAGATTTCTTACTGTCCTTAAAAATGAGTGTAAAATAGTTACACCGATAACTGATAAAAGAATGGCGAGAGCGTATCCTTTTTTGTTTTTGTTTTTGTATTGTCTTGTTGTTGTTGTTGTTGTTGTTGTTGTTGTTGTTGTTGTTGTTGTTGTTGTTGTTGTTGTTGTTGTTTTGTTTTGTTTTTGTCCTTGTTTTTATTTGGGGGGTGTTTTGTTTTGGGTTTTTTCAGTTTTTCTTTTTTGGGGGGTGGGGGGTTTTGGGGTTTTTTTGTGCGAAATATATAGTATGGATCATTTTAGGGCCGATATTGGATTCTCAGATATAATATTGATCTTTGGGTCATGCAAAATGTCCGTCCTGTTCTTAACACAATGTCGTCTTTTTGATATCTAGTGACACTGGTTTTTTTTATTTGTGTCTTTTTTTTATATAATCTGTAATATTCGTTGTTTAATTTGGCACACAGGGTGCTCAACGGGCGGATAAATTATGTCACTTTATTTTTGTGACCCCACGTTATATGCCAATCAGAAGTCGGGAATCTCCCTGCTGAGACCCGGTCTTAATTCATGAGCAAAAAGTTTAATGTTATGAGATATGATACGTGATTGGTTAATAGTATATGTACATGTACAGAAATGTATCAGCAAAATGTTCTAAATTGCATACTTATCCATCTAAAATTCGAAATATAGAAATTACAAGACAAATTCTTCAACGGGGATTTGAAATTATATGTAAAAAAGAACCCCTCACTAGAATGTAGAGAATTTCATACAGGTACTGTTCTGTTCATTTGGAATTCAAAATGGTGACATATTTAACCCCCTCTCTGCCAGGCTTTTGAGTATATTAATACTTGAACAGAATGCGACAGGCAGGGAAAGGATCATGAGAAAAAGTATTGGTATATATGATACTTTGTTATTGCCATATAAGATTTGGAATCTTTTTCAAGGGCTTGATCTTTGACGAATATATATTCCTATGGTTGCCTGACCGCAACATTTGCTTGTTGAACTTGGTGATGGAGTGTGTGCCCGTATTGCAACCTTTGAAGCCTATATATTATCAAATATGATTTCTTTAAGGATTTCTTCCCCAGCCGCTCGATTAGGTTGAAAGTATTGCAATATTGGGCAGTCTGCCCTCTTGAAAATGTGTCTCTTCACAAAAGGCATTGTGCTTTTGGTGTATCAGCAACAAAAACTTCTAAATATTTCCAAACTGGACCCAACTTGCCGGCAGCTTTGAAATGAATAAGGACTGGTTTTGGACTAAATTTCAATTTTGATATAGTGGGTGACATGTTCCTCATGACAGCCAATTGCAATGGACTATGTATCATGACAGTCAATACAATGAGACGTACCAATGCACTATTTAGGTATGCACGTGTAGATTATACTAGTCATTAAAACATTGCAAATATTTTAAACCTTTTATTGTAATTGGAAACCAAAAAAAATGCTTATGTCAAACTTGCCACTTTTCGTAGCCTGATCAATTTTGCTATCGAATTTAAATCCTGGAATCAACTTAACTGAATATGCATAAAACAACAAAAAATGTCGACCCCCAATTTGCTTTTAATAAGTGTTCATCCATTTATGACTTAGTATTAAGGGTAAATAATTTGGATATCACTTTATTCAGATTCGACGCATGTACTAAAATAAATGCCATTTTTGCCGGCTCTCATATCACTTTTCATATCGGATATATCATCATCATCATCATCATCATCATCATCTTTATTTCAAGTCGAACATAGCACAATATGAATACTGAAATTTATTGGTTTTGATAGACATATTTACTATCTCTGTCATGGAAGGAGACAGTACTCCATCTCCAATTTTAAGAAGTTTTGGTTGGATTTTATCAGGATTTGTGCCTTTTTCTGATTTATTTTGATACACATTTGGACACCTGTTTTTCATTAACTTATTTAAAGTCAAATTTAAGTTGACTGTCTTTCATCTTCTCGTGTATGGCATTAACACTTGTATGAGAAGCCTTATCGTCGCAAGTAGGTGGGCCAAGAGACATGTCGGTCGCATTTTGCTCGGACACAGACTTCAATTTAGATTCAGGCTCAGCCACGGAAACAAAGGAATTGTTAAATATATCACATATATCTTTTGGTTCGTGGAACAAATCTCCATCTTCCATTAGAATAATTGATTTAATGTCATTTCCTTTCATTTTTCTGTAATGAAAGGCCGAATAGTTTTCCAGAAAGACTGTTGTGTATCTGAAGAGTCACATGGGTACCTGAAGTAACGTTTAACTGACTTTTTACGTAGGGAGGTTACTTTATTTCTTTGAATGCGGTAAGCCTCCCAATTCCCCTTGTAATCCAATGTGAAAATCCTGAATGTGTGAATTATATGTTCCAGTGGAGTTATTGTCCAAAAATGGAACCGGTATATTGCCCAGTGATTCTACGCCATCCGGTCAAAGTTATCCTCATGCAATTTCAACCCAGATGTAGCAAGGGAAAATCATCATCATCATCATCTACATACAACAGCGAATTCTTGGCTCAAACGGTCCTCGGGGTAACGAAAAATAACGAACATTCACTGAAGTTGCCTTTTGGCTTTGGGCACAAAGGCCAAGGTCACAAAGCTAGGCCTAATGAGGACTATCGTCAAATGCTATTTTAAAGTCCATTAGTTAACCATCATAAAGTTAAAGAATATCTTTATCACATATACCTGTATTCACATATTTAAACGTATTCAGCATCCAATGGCACAAGAGAGCCTAAGAACGCTGCTTGCATACCCTTTCGTTCGTTAGCAGTTCTCACTGGGCCCTGACATTTACAAAATACCCTTCCGACATTCCCAGAAAAAGCACACGTAATATTGCTCTAGATGTTTGCGTGGCATCTCTGGAGCTGAAAAGTTATGGATAAACGTACAAGCGTTTGTCATAACTGTACGACTTTTGAATACAACTCTGTCTCTCGGACGGGAACCATTTCACGTGAAAAGTCTTATATATGTATCTTTTTGCAGGTTGCATTCAATTATTATATATATTATATCCAGTTTTTTCTAGTGAAACCGAAATGGAAAAAAAAAGAATTATAATGAAAAGTCAAGTTTGTTCAAGAAAAAATTCGTTATAGATTTCTTTTGCTACAAATTTATGAATAACAGTTGTATGTGTGTAGCTATGGTGAACTTAAGGTGTAAGACAGCTTTTATAAATTGTACTCCCTTTTCAATTCAACATACAAAATATGAAAAACTGCACATTATACATCTACAGGCTGGTTTCCTGGCTTTTTAAACTATCTTTTGTCGATGAAACAATGAAACACTAATTGGAAACCATGGCAATCAGGATTTTATAAGATTAGGTTGTGAACCGTAACCCACCCTGTTTACATACATATAGGTAGGCCATATAATGCATTTGTTCTAATGTGTTTCTCAATGTCCGTACAATGATTTCAGCCAAATACATCGGAAGAGTCTTTACTCAGGATGTTCATAGCGAAACTTGTTTTTTTTTTTTTTTGCATGCTTGCTTGCTTGCTTGCTTGCTTGCTTGCTTGCTTGCTTGCTTGCTTGCTTGCTTGCTTGTTTTTTTCTGGGGTTTTTTTTTTGGTTTTCTGTTGTTTTTTGGGGGGGGTTTTTTGGTTTTTTGTTTTTTTGGTTTTGGTTTTTGGGGGTTTTTTTTGGTTTTTTTTTTTTCTTATTTTCCGGCAAAAGTCCAAACCTCTTTTTCAAACCCACATGGCCGATAGCTACGCAGTTGCACAGGAACTCTTCTAGAGACCCTTGGCTCGTAAGTTGCCACACAGGTGTTCCTGCAGTTTTTTCATATATATATTTTTTTAATTTTGTTTATTTGTAATACTTTATTACTTGTCCAAAATCGTCACGTAGATTTACTGAAATTTTATGGAAATGTACCTTATGGTAGGATGAAATAACGCTCTTCACTAAATGGTGATAATCCGGGTCCGCGGCTTTTAACGAATTTTTTAATTTGCTTACTTGTAGGCTAATGTATACATTTCGATTGATTACTATATGACTGCATGTGAATTGCACTCATAATAGACATTCTCGACTTCCGTTAGTCCCAAAACCGTTGGCCATATCGCTTCAAGTTGATGGGATTTACTTTGGTCGAAAATCTCCCAAGTTTGTTCAAAGGCCTACACTTCTGTGGCTCTTTTTTATATGTTTTGGGGCGGGCGTGGGTTTTTTTTCGCAAAATCTTTACTAGATCATCTTCTCCCGAACGTTTTTTGCTTGTTGTCTGTTTGTTTGTTTTTAGCAAAATCTGTAGAAAATTATTTTGTCCCAAACCGCATCTATAAATTATTCAACAGGTGGCCCTGCGATTTTTTTTTCAATTTTTGTGTGCTCCCCATTTTCAACTTCTTCAAGAGTACCACTCAGATTGTGTTGAAACTTTGTGGGAATGTACCAATCAGCTTTGGCTATCATTATTCAAAATATATAATAATGCTGGATCATAGGCCACGGCTATTGTTAGACACTGGTAGAAAAGTAATAATGGGGTTTCCTTTGATGTTGTTAATTTTGACTTTGAGTGACCTTGAAGGGTGAAGCTGTAGTATGCACCTATACATCTTGGTAATACTGGACTCTGGGCTCATGGTTGCTATAGGATACTCACATTGACATTACCCCCCGAAGGTCACGGGACTGCTTCAGTCGGTGAATCCAAAGTCAGCTGACTGCAGGACTTCGCAGTCTGCTTCTTTATAATATTTGTAAAACACATTAACTTGCAGCCTAAGAAAAGACTGGATGCCACCTTGACAAATGTTCAAAATATCCTGGCTGATTTAATTACCACCCATCAGTAAATCATCGATATTGTCAGAATAAGCAGTCAACATCGAGATGTATGTGAAACGTATACCCTATATACATCTCTCGTGATGAAATAAACTGTGTTTGTGGGAAAAAAGATGGTTTCAAATAGAATCACCTCTGGAAAATATATAAAATTATTTCAGATTGCTAATAATAAAGGAACTAAATTTTTGATGCTTGCTAATATCATATACGGTAAATGAGCTATTAGCGAAGACCTGTACTGTGTAAAATGTCAAACGAAATTATCTTTACTAGAGGCACATTTCATTAAAAAGATGTCAGATATTGGACATGATTACTTATACTGCTCGCTTAGCTTGCAAAAGGGACATTCAGGTCTCTATAAGGGACGCACAATTGGAGAAACATCACGGTGTTGTTTAATAATAGTGCCTTGATTCCAACCAACATAAAAAGAACGAAAGAACACGCGAGTGGGAGATGAACAAGACATCATAAATTGGGAGCACAAAGCAAGCATCAATTGTCGTTAATAACCTTCGTGCTTTACTATAAATAAGATGCAAAGTGCAAAAGTCAAAATCAAATGATGAAATGCCGCCATAATGAGCAGAACTGTCTTAATAACGTGCTAGAAATAATCGTTTCGCTTTTCCCACACAAACCAGTTGCCAAGGGAACGCTGTTTCGAATATCGTTTGGTCTTTCTTTTTCTTTGATAAAGACAAAAGGTCTGCAAGGTACTTCTTATAAACAGCTATACAAAGGGCACCTTTGGTGCAAAGCGCGAGCCAAAGTTGGTTACTCAATCTTTTTATTTAACGTCATCGGACGGGGTTTGGGTTAACAGTGTGTTGTTTGTCTTAGTTGTTTAAGTTTCCATTTTGTTATAGTGTTCTCGAGTTTTGCTTATTTATAAAGAAAAAAATCAGTTTAATATGGGCCCAGTGATAAGCTATAAATCGCCGCGCCATTAGGAGAGCAGAAATACATTTTGACCAGAAGAAAATGATTAAGGGAAACTCAAAATGAGAGACAAAATGAATACAATTGTAAATTCAATTATTCCTCTAAAATCGTTGGCTCATGGAATATTATTATGTCCAATAACTACTTTACAAATGGACCTACTAAACATGACTATAGGGAGAGGTGTACCCAGATAGGACCGGCCTGTTTGATTAACACTGTTATATTGATATCATAAAGTTTTAACCCGAAGAATGACTCCGTTTTCTTACTTTGAGCTCCCAAAGGGCTGATGTTTTGACTTGGGAATATGTTACCGCCACCCCCGCCCCCATTCCAATCCACACCATCCGTGTATCCGTGTGATATTTCCTCTCTGTAGCAGCTAAAAAGACATGGTGGCTGTGCCGTCAAGAATTGTCTTATTTAAGCAATTCATACAAATTTAAGTGGTTTCATTTCGACAGCACACACACACCAGATGTGTATATATATATATATATATATATATATATATATATATATATATATATATATATATGTATATATATATATGTGTGTCTGTCTGTCTGTCTGTCTGTCTGTCTGTGTCTGTGTCTGTGTCTGTGTCTGTGTGTGTCTGTGTCTGTGTATGTCTCATCCGTGTTTCGTAACTGTGCAGAAAACTGTCCTATTTCGTGATCAGACAAGTGACTTCGTTGCTAGGTGAGGTCCGAACACGTCCTATTTGGGAATATGTCGAGATGATGCCGCTGGTTAACATGTAGATTAGTAAATGCATCTACAAAAATACCATTGGACCCTTACGTCTATTTGACCAAAAAATGAGCTACGAAGTCATCATATGATTATACAGAATTTTCTCTGGTCAAAATCAAGTCAGTATGTAACAAGGATTGTTCTCTTGATGTACAATTAACAGTTGAGGTGACAGTTTCAAATGATAAAACAAGGTCGAAAAATTGTTAATATTGTTCGAAGACCTTGCTATTAAAATCAGATTAAAGTCACAAGGATGGCACAAAGATGCTTCCGATCTTCATGGTACCTTGAGAGTTTAGTTTAAGTTTAAACATATTTATTTCAACTGGATTGCCCTATAGTACATCGAGATGTCACTAATCGAGGGGTTTTCCAGAACAGGGAGTGACACAAAAAATGTATATTACAAAACACACAGGACAAAACAAGAAAAAAAGTTACCCAATTAACAGAGAAGCTGTACACATGCTTCAGATTTGTACCCTGCATACAAAAATCACAGCAGTTGTAGTCATCAAAATGCAAAACAAAGCAAAATAGTTCACTGCAGGTAGAATGTACACACATATGTCCCTGTTCACAACAGTACGGACTAGCGGTAGAAAATTTCATGAAAGACATTTGGGAAGTAAGAATTATGTAAATCAGCAACTAACTCAATTGAAAATTACTGCTAATGCATGACAGAACTAAGATATGAAGCGTCTTGTATCTACGATGTATCTGTGGAAAGCATCACAAATTTGTATGTTGAAGGGAATGGACAATTGGTCGCTACCAAAGAGAAGAATATGAGCTAGTCTGTCACTCGCTGTGTGTATAATCAGATTCGGGTGGACGCCGGGAGCAATAATAGGGATGATGGAGTTGAGAAGTCTAAATCTATAAGTTGAATACTTGGGACAAAAGAACAGGTAATGTCGCAGATCTTCAGTGGGGTAGGAACAAGAACATGTAGGTTGTGAGATGATGTTGACTTTAAAGAGATCAAAGTTAAGTCTCGAGAATCCAAGACGAAGCTGGGTATGGCAAATGTTGGCAAATCTGTGTCCTTGGGTATAGTAAACAGGAACATGATCCAATGCTAGTAGTGTTGCTTTCAGCTTTGATTTGAATATTTGGAGGGAAATTGAGTCTCTAATATCGGAGGGAAGATTGTTCCACAGTTTGATAGCGTCAGGTAGGAAGGATTTATCTAAGCGGTTAGTTTTGCAATTGATGGGACGTATGGAGCTAGTGTGGCGGAGGTTTCGAGCATTAAAAGTAGGAGGAAGTAATCGAGAGAGATACGAGGGTGTTAAGTTGTGATACATTTTGTAAAGAAGAAGTAACTTAAAATACTTCCTCCTGCTGGCGAGTGTTGTCCAACCAAGTTCACGTATGAGATTGGCGCGTGATGTGTGTCTTAATGCACCTGTGCATATTTTGGCAGCTTCAAACTGTATGGATTCAATAAGATCAGAAAGTCCTTGAGAGCAGTCTGCTGAGAGAGCTGGGACGGCAAGCATACAAGAATTTGCAAAACTATTATAAGACAGACCCAAGCCTTTCAAAGCACCCTAACAGAAAACAAAGAGGACATAGTCAAAAACTAACGAAACTATATGCAAGAACAGAGGTCCAAAGACATTTTTTTCTCCCACAGGGTCGTGTCTTCGAGCAATAGTTTCCCAGAACGAGAAGCTGCTGTCTCCGCCACCTCCATTGACAACTTCAAAAAGAAAATGATAGCCCCCGATACGCATAAAAAAGAAACAAACACACTACAATCATGATGCCAGACATCTTTGATTTCTTTTATTGTTGGTAATTGATTCCTATGCCTCGACCCATTGTTCTTTTCCGTCAAGTGGCAATGCGGTCAAAATAATTTTTGATTGTATTACAGTTCGGAGAATAACAAATACGATGAAAAAGCTTTGCGACCTAATTCCTATTCGACCAATTCACACTTTGGTCAATTGTAGTACGGTGAAATGGATTTCGGTCTAATGTCGTGCACCCGATCATTACGCACCAAAAATCGTGAATGGATTATCACACAATGAAGAGTATAATAATGCTGTAGTTTCGAAGAGGCCTATATAATCAGTACATAAGCCTTTTCGAAACTGCAGCGTTACAATAACTGGGTATCAGCATGCATATGTGCACATAAAAGATTACTTTCATAACGTCCCTTTCGGACATTATGGGTATGCAAGTGTGCAATGCAGACCGAGACAGCTTGTCCTAACTTGCGTGTGAAACAAATAAATGACACAAAGACTTTTACTAGGTTTCATTTTCGTCATCGATAAACTTGCCTTATATATTGGAGAATTTGGCGTAAATATATTTGAATAAATCACGTAATACATCGTTTACCGCTTTAGTGAGATACAGAAGACTTAACATTTGCCAAAGGACGAGTGGGAAGTTTTATCAAGTCTCGCCGCAGGTATTCACAACATAACGTGCTTTATAATGAAGTACATTATTAACTTCGCCAGAGAGTCTGGCTGAGCGGTAACGACAGACCGCTTGCCCACATATACGTGTGAGAATGACGAACATTTTTCAGCCACATCATGTTCTAACAACTTACCGAAGGAGATGTCAAACGAGTTTCCATACAAAAAATATGGTACAAAGCATCTGCAAAAGCCACATGGCTCAAAATGTGACCACCTATTCTCCAGCAGCAGTCATTTTCTGATTTGTCATACATCATGTACATGTGCAGATATGCAGATACGTCAGCCCCATATGAAATCAATCGTATCAGCTTCTTCCAGAAAGCATGTGCTCTCATCATGAGCATAAAATATACAACTTTATGTTCTATTTTTATATTTGTTGGTCCGGTCTTGTTTGGTTGTTCAACATCTTTAACATGATAACAAAAACCTTTGTCACGATAATCACTTTCGTGCCGGCCAGCCGTTTTTGTCGTCAGAGTTCGTCTTTATGGAGATTATGGCCTGTCTGGTAAATATACCCATCTTCTTTAGAAGCAACGATCAAAACATTCCAGGAACAAACGGAGTTTAGATCAACTTAAAGATATATTCCCGTACACACGATTCAGTTGATTAACTACTGCATATTCTCTACCTGTTCAAAATCTTATTCAAACGTAAGGGCAAAAATACCATATTAGTTACATGACACTCCATTTACACATCAAAGGATTTCAACTTTTGTCAGGTATTGTGAAAGAACCAGGCCTCATACAAAAAAAATCTGAGACCTGCTTTTTAGTTCAACTCTTTAGGATGACATTAGCGAAAACAAGATTGTTTTCAAGCAAAACTGTGGAAGATGAAAACAAAATAGTTTGGGAGGTTGTTGTGAAACTGATGTGTGAAAAATGAATTCAAAAGTCAAGTCGTCTTTGAAGGGATTACAACCACTTACTCGCGGTGTTTCCATTTTGACAACTCTATTATCCGTAAGCATTGTTTGTTTGTTGACTATGAGATCATTGATTAATCATACTTTAAAGTAACGCAATTTATGAAGCTTTTCTAAAAAATTCCGAGTTCCGTGTTAGACTCAGTATGTGCTATGGCAACCGTGGTTTCATTACCGGCCCGCTGATTGGTTATGCCTTATATGGCAGGCATATTAGGTTGATTGACAACGTCAATATGGAGGAGAACAATGTATGCAGGCCAGTATTTTGGTTTACATTGATGCGCAGATACGTGTATCTAAACCTGGCAAAAAATCTGCCTAATGCGCAGGCACGATTTTGGTCAGTCAAAGCCGGAAAACGCCTGTGCCTGCAAATAACTCCCAGGTAAAAAATACATTAGAACAAAGGCCAAGCGTGCGCAAATCATCAACCATATATCGGCCTCCAAACCAGGCATTTGAAAAAATGGAGGTTTGGTCAATAAAACAGTCAATACCCCACCTCCTCCAGTACCAACTCTTTATTATGGTCCACAACAAACTTGTATAATGGAAAAGCCCGTGAAACTGAACAGTGCTTCGCTAGTGAATATCGTCATTAGCACTTGTACAGTCACACAACACGCATCTCCAACACATCCACTTTCATTCATATCTACTGTAAATCCATCAATTTATAACCACCCACCCACCAAAAAAAATCAAAATTGCGACCAGGCCAAACAGAAAGTTTGCGTAAATTTCTTGGAAGTTTCGATGTGTCGGTAATACTGTATATTCATTCGGGGTGCAAAATGCAAAAAAAAAAAAAAAAATGGCGGTTCAGTCACTTGTAGACAAGCGACTTTAAAGTTTTAACACAAAGAAGCGATCGTAGTGAACTTATTTATAAGCTATGGTTTGTTCAAAATTTTTATGATAAAAGTATGTATTTATATGCGTTTTGTGAGGAAATAGGATAGTCTAAAATGATTTTGACGACTGTTTCTATGAACGCATCATTATCGCCCGACTGCCCATTCACCGCAAACCAATGTACTTGTGTCTTTTTGTCCAGAACCACTTCCTAGTAGTCATTACCCTATTCAGCAGTCCGAACTCTTTACTCTCCATAAGCTAACCTGTCCCTGTCTAACCTATATACATATGGAAGTACTATTGTCAATATTGCACACGTTCCTCTGTAAAATTTTGACATAGGCTGTATTAGCCCAAATAAATTAAAGGGTCTTCAGCAGGTAACTATTCAGAGCATGTTTCGAAGCCTACACCCGTACATTTCTCTCTGAGTAGCGGCTCCTTGTCTAAGCTAAATATTCAGCAAAGACAACCCACATAATAATGAATAAATATGAACGTGGCAAATGATGAATTGGCTGAATACGTGAAGTTTTGCTTATAAATGCAGAGCTTCATTATGAAAGAAGAATACTGGTCAAACAAACCATAATTACACAACTTGTATAGTACAAGTTCAGATAAGAACAATTTGAGTTACCCGTGAAGCATTATGTACCCTTTCTAGCTGGATAGCTTATCCTAGTTAAACCACCTGCTAGTGTGTAACTGAACTAGAAACAAACTGGGGCATTATATTCAGTCCCATTGATTGTAAAAGAAACTGTTGCAGCTAGAGCACCTGTACAAACCAAGGGAAATCCTAACAAGGACTACAACAATGGACGTCCTGCACCAGAAATGCAAAACAAACTCCATGATGACACCTACTCCTCACTTTGAAAGTCTCCAAATAATTAAGCTCCATTTCACTGCAGACCCTGAGTCAATGTTTCAATGTAATGTGTCAGGTTTATGACGATTCAAAACTGGCAATTATGAGGCTGGAAATAATGTTCTAGACCTGTGCGCCTGTGAATAACCCGCACCAGGAGATCATGAAAATAAATGTGGGGCTAAATGTGTGCGTAAAATAAGGGGAATTACGATAGATTAATGCCAAAGGTCGTAGAAAGTAAATCGCTGTAAATGCCGACTTCTTGGGGCGGGGCTTAGTGGCATGACACGTCAATGTGCAAAACCAAACTATAACACGCAGACATGGTTGGGAGAAGTCGTGCAAAATTCATTTTTGGCATAAAAACTGATGAATTATGGTTGGCTAAAACGAAGCATGATTACAATTTGCAGCTGATATGTGAATATGTCGAAATATGAATTTTTTTCCCTAAATTACTATGAGCAAATCCTTAAAAAGAATGGTTCAATGGAGGCCGGTATGCGAAAATGCCATAATCGACACGGCCTTTTCCAATGTATTTAATCCAGTACAAGTACTTTATCCGCAGTTGTCCCAGATCGAGGACTGTACTTGTGTAAGTCCACCAGCATCAAAGGAGCACCGAAAATGTATATGTTTGTGATCGGATCTTTAACCAGTAAACGTTCGGCACCAATCACCTCGCCAAATATGGTTACGCAAGACGGGAAGAATAATGCGACTTTTTCAGTATCAAGAATGAATACGTGTTGCACAAGTAATGCCGTTTTTTGTTTCTGTGAGTTACTGTATGTGTCGAAACATTAAAATTAAGTTGCAACGAATGATAGCTAGAAAGATGCAAATTCGTCACAAAGTCTTTATCTTCAAGACCTGAATATTGAGTTGTGACGTATGTCGTTTGGTAAAAGGGACTGCGTGTATTTTCTAATTTGGTTATTCCACTATTAACTCGGAGGTATTGAATATTTTTGTTGACTAATGTTTCTCATTTCCCGATATCGCTTTGTAATATACGCGTGAAATTAAAATAAATCAGGAACCAGTCAGATTTTTTTATGGCTTTTATTTTTTAAGAAAAAAAACCTTGTAATTGAATTGAAGTGGAGCTTGGTTTGCGGAAAGCTGCAGTACAACTTTTATCAATGTTTTGCCAAAACAGCATATCTTGTTTGATTTTACCCTTTGGAGCTTTTCAAATTTTTTATGTCAATACATCACATAATGCATTCCTTCTTTGTGATCACTATTATACCAATCTTATACCACACTAATGGGCATCCTGTAATATGTGACAACCTGTAGCTCAAAAAATGAACCGTTCCTTTCCGTTTGAATGTCCGCAGTAATTAGTTTGATTTGAAGATAGCATAGGCTGAATCAGAAATATCGTTACTCAATGCAAACGCGCAATAGCGTGGGTGGGACAAGGTTACGAGATAATTTGCTGTACGTCATCTGATCACAGATGAACCATGGTCACTAAGAAGATCTATTTCAGTGTCGAATGAGCTTGCGTTATTATACCTGATAGCACAAAGGGCCTCGGTCTTGTATCTTGTGGCCTTGGTAACCCAACTTACAGTCCTGGAGCGCGTGTGGAGCCGATGTAAACATATAAACAAGCAATTTATCAAAAGATGTTGACATAATTCCCACATTCATTGCACGAGCTTGGATTCTCCCTCTACAATAGCAAGCTATTGTAGCATGAAATTCCCAAATTAATGATATTTCTACCAGCATGTTTTTAAAGATGTTTATCTAATGTTTCAGACCTCCCCTTCTACAAGTAGAAAGTTGGTAGGTGGTCTTTGGGCAGTTGCATTTAACATTAAAGCATAGCTCATTCTCCTGAAAAGGAAGGCTTAAGAATAACATCTTTTGTCACGGGAGGCAACATAAACGTAAAGTGCAAGTAATTTTGGATTAATTTGTTCATTTTTATATATTTTGGTGTATGTTTTTCTGTCACATGTCAGAATAAGCAAGTGCTAGTCAAATACAATGTGAATAAATGAACAAAACATGTTTGGTAATGTACCGTGTTAACATTTGGATTCTGATTACAGACAAGATGTATCTGCATGAGTATAGCCGTTTTACATGGACATGTATTTAAAGATAATTTCCTGATTTTAATCAAACAAAAATTGATTTTTCAATAAACCCTTATGGGCAAAAAAACTATAAATGACTATTTTTCTAAGAAATGATAATTTCTTTTTAAATGCACATCAAAATTGAAGATTTCGGCATACTTTGCCATTTTCCAGAAATCGACATTTCCTATATTTTTATCACCTTTGTTTAAAAAAAAAAGAGAATTTTAATGAAATAATCTTGATATGTTATACAGATACATGTATTCAGATCATGATTGCATGAGGAGTCGGTTTGTCTTGAGCATTTTTCATGATATGTCCATAATACAATTTAACGATATTTTTTCCCGAACGCTTGAGCTTATGCAGCGGTTTTGAATTTTGAGTTTCACCTTTAGAGCAGACCGTTCATGCAAAGCCTTGCAAGCTATTGAGTGCATATATTTGTTATGTAAGGATTGCATTTTTCTATGATATTTAGTTTAGAAGTAAGGTCACTGCGCCAAACTGGACATTTCCTGAAAATCAAGCACTGCTACAGATGTTGAGCCTAGAGGTGCAAATATATCAACAGACAGCACGTGGGTGTAGAATGTGGGTGTATATGAATTACTTCTTCACACCCACATCATGTTTATTGAGGTTTCCATAAATACATAAAAGATCAAAAGCCCTTCAGTATGTCAGTCGTTCCATATGGTAATTTTTATCATAGCTTTCTCATGACACAAGCTCTCCCTACCCACAGAAATGACTGGATACAATCGTTATCGCGTTGGACGTTATACACAGGTCGCGTATCTGGCTTTTATACAGCGACGTTGGATGATTGTGCCGACAATAATACATGTGCTCCTGGTGGCTGCTGATCTCTGGTCACGAGGTCCGGAAATCTGTGTATGGGCTTCATTGTGTCTGTGTGTGAACACAGACATATTGTTTTACCCAATATTCTTTATTTCTTTCTTTCTTTCTCTCTTTCTTTCTTCCTTTCCTATCTTTCTTTCCGCCAGATTTTTGTGTCGCCTTAAACTCAGACACTGTGCAAGCTAGAAACTTCAAACTTTGCATGGCTATAGAACCTGCAGTGAAGTTTTGCATGTAGTTCTGAATAGTTAAGATTTTGAAAATTATGCAAATTAGGGCAATTTAAAAAATTCAATTACTTCTGGCTTCCAAAGTATTCAACCGATTTTGATGATGTTGGACCCAAATCGTAGATATTGTAACACTGCACATTTTTGTGATGTACATGTGACCTCTAAAGGTCAAAGGTTAAGGTCATTTGTACGTTTGAAATATTCATCAAGCCATAACTCAGTCAATTTCCATCCAATTTTGATCATATTGGACACAAATTGTAGCTACTTTAACACTGCACATTTTTGTAATTTACATGTGACCTCTAGAGGTCAAAGGTCAAGGTCATTTTGCCATTTGAAATATTCGTGTAGCTATAACTCGGTCAATTATCATCCAATTTTGATTATGTTGAACACAAATTGTAGCTACTGTAACACTGCACATTTTTATCATTACATGTGACCTCTAGAGGTCAAAGATCAAGGTCATTTGGACCTTTGAAATATTCATCTAGCCATAACTCGGCCACTTTTAATCCAATTTTGATCATGTTGGGCTCAAATTATAGATATTGTTTAAGTGCTGCAACACTGCATATTTTTGTAATTGTGCAAATTTTTCACACACACACACACACACAGACAGATTTGCATTCAAGCAAATCTTTCTTTCCTAGTTCAGTTTGTGTTATTATACGTAAAACTGAATAATATATTAAATACTATCCATTTTTTTTTTAATGTCGAATGGCCAGTGTTAACAGCATGAATTATTACAAGGTAGGTGACGGATTCAAGATTAGAGCTTAAACAAATGAGTCACGTGCTTGCTGATCCAGGTATCTTATTGGACGCTTCAAAGAAGGTCAAGATCATTTTGTCATCTTCGATAAAAACTTATACACCCAATAAATCTTGCGAATTCTGTTGTGCGACATTTGGCTGAGAAGAGACTCATCCCGTCAACGTGAAATAAATGACAGAGACAGAAGCCTTCAAATGTATACTTGCAGATAGATAATAATAATAATAATAATAATAATAATAATAATAATAACAATAATAATAACAATAATAATAATAATAATAATAATAATAATAATAATAATAATAATAATAATAATAATAATAATAATAATAATAATAATAATAATAATAATAATAATAATAATAATAATAATAATTTATTGAAATCTACCCCGTTACACAGGGGGCACCAGCGGACCGGGGTGATCCGCGGTGCGTTCAAGTACAGTGTATGGATCAGTAAATACATATAAAACACAAGTGAAAACTACAAACTAAAACAATAATGTTAAAACGTTAGTTGCCAGCAGTTTGTGCATGCTAGACATTTTCTAGTTGTTCACGTCGGTATTTCCAAGCCTCTTTTAAAAATACCCGGCAGACACCATCCATGTTTTCATCGCTTAGAAGCATATGTGCTTTTGTGTTGGGGGATGCGTTCACAAAGCTCACCCAAGTAGAAGGGCATACTGATTTAATACATGTTTCCAGGCTCAGAAGACATTTTGTTTGTAGGTCTTGGAGACCTTTACAAGCAAATAGGAAATGTTCCAAGTGTTCTTGCCCATTATTACATAACTTACATTTCCCGTCAGACAATCCCCAACGGGCCAGGTCCGTCTGAAGCCCTAGACAACCTGTGCGAGCTTTAAATTTCAATCTTCTACCTTCAAAGTCATCACAGGAGAAAAGGTACTTTTCTGCTAAAGTAGATTTTTTACAGAATTTGTAAAAGGAAAGTGAACTTTTGTCATTTATTTCTTCGAAGAACTTGTTCTTAAAATTATCCAAACTTAATCTGTGGAAAACCGAGGGAAGGTCAACTTTCTTATTTGTAATGCCGTAATCTAAGCCTACGTTAATTAAAATACGTTTAATGTCATTAAAATAATTCCAGCATGATGACTTGTTATTTACAAAATTTGATTCCATGTCATCAAATATTTGCTTACACAACCTTGTATCCGGTACATCATGTCGTAGTCGGTTAAAATACTTAATCCTCAGTTTATCCAGGACCAGCCCACACGGTAGCCAGCCAAGTTCGCCCAATGTAGCAGTAATAGAAGGAGTACCTTTGATACGTAATATAGTTCGTGCAGCTGCATACTGCATAGACTGAATAGATGACGTACTTGTCTTGGAGTTACAGAGCCATACTGCACATCCATGAGAAACTGATGGCATCAGAACACTTTTCCATAGACTGTCGCCAAAAGTAACCCGGTTTACATTCTCGTGTGATGCAAGGATGCTACACATGTATCCTACTAATTTAGACATTTTAGGCTTCAGATACGTACCAATATGTTTAGCGTCTGAAAGTGATTGACAAAATTGAATACCAAGATATTTGTACATGTTGCACTCTTGAAGGAGCGTGTCACCCAATAACCATATTCTTTTATTG
The DNA here is from genome assembly GCA_964020975.1 of Hermodice carunculata. NCBI lineage: Eukaryota > Metazoa > Annelida > Polychaeta > Eunicida > Amphinomidae > Hermodice > Hermodice carunculata. The sequence continues at coordinate 61,697,550 of OZ026630.1, read as the reverse complement.
TCTAACCTCTTACCAATAACCATGACCTTAGATTTAGCTCCATTAAATTTCATTCCCCATTTAAGTGCAAACGAGTTAGCTACTTCGAGCATTCGTTTAAGTTGATCTTGGTTTTCAGCGAGGAGTACTGTGTCGTCAGCGTAAAGTAGTGCTGGCAAGATCCGGTTTTTATATTGAATTCCCAGCATTTCGTCTCTTAACATATTGATTAGGTCATTCATTACGACTGAGAACAACGTAGGGGATAAAATACATCCCTGCTTAACACCATTCACGACATTAAACCAATCAGACTCGACAGGGCCAAAGATAACCTTATTTTCAACTCTTTCATATAATGCTCTCATAAGCCGCCATGCCTTGCCCTGGATTCCGATGTTCCAAAGTTCACAGAGTAGACGGTCTCTATTCACGGTATCAAATGCCTTTCTGAGATCGAGAAAAGCAAGCCAAGACTTTTTACCCTCGTCTTTTCTTAGGCTGCACAAACCCTTAAGTACAAAAAAATTGGTCTTCCAGACGTCGGCTCTTTCTATATGCCCCTTGTAATTCACCAAGTGTACCCTCATATTCTATATATTGCATAATTTGTCTTTCCATTACAGCTGTAAATACCTTGTAAACATTTGATGTCACAGTGATGCCACGATAGTTATCTAGAGATTCAGGTTTGCCAGCTTTAAAAAATTGGCTTGATCATACCTTTAAACCAATCATCCGGGAACATCTCACATAGTTTACATAAATTAAAAAGTTTTTCCAGCGTAATTACAATAGCAGGCCCACCGAATTTTAAAAACTCGTTTGGAATATCATCAAAACCGCTGGATTTCCCATTTTTTAACTTGGAGATGCATAGAGTTATCAAATCCTGGCTAATACGGACCTCTGCAAGACTATTTATGCTTTCAGTGCAATTACATAGCTTGCTTACCTTATCGCGTAATAACACATCAAACCTTTCGTTTGGTGACTGGCCACCAAGATTTTGCCAGTAAGAGGTAAGAACTTTGCTTATTTCATGGGGGTCATCAATGAGTCTATTTTTATTATTGGGATCACTAATTCTGATCGGATACGAATTATTTTTGTTAAGGCGCCGCAACATGCGCCAGTATCCCCTAGTGTTCTTAGACCCTTTCTGTGAATTGAGAGTTATAACTCTTATTTTATCTCTGATTTTCTTAGAATATATTCTGTCTTGAATTGCACGTTTCTTCTTGAAATATTCCTCCCACGTGTCTCTAATTGCATCAGGATTAAAAGTAGTCTGCCTAGACCAGAACGTACAGAACTTGCTGGCCATGCGCCGGCTGTGTATCAGCGACTTTACTTCTTTGTCAAGATATTGACCAACTTTAACCCTTTTCTTTCCAATTACGGAAGTAGCCGTATCATGTATAATTATCTTCCATGTCAACCAAGCGTCGTTTACAGAGGTAAATTCTTCGCATTCAAAGTCAGCGAGGTGAGACGAGAGCTCCCGCTGAAAAACACCCCAGTCTTTAACATTTGCAATGTTCCATCGTAAATACGCCGGCTTTTCCCTTATTGAGTTACTCTGATTACACACATCTAAGTTGAACTTAAGATAGATGGTATTATGATCGCTTGAAATATCAAAACACCCCTCTTCATCAATAATCATGGAGTCAAGGTATGTGTACAGTTTGTCAGTTGCCAGAGCATAGTCAATAGTGGATCTCTGCGTACCTCGGTGCCAAGTATAAGTACTTTCACATAAAAGTGAACCATTCAGAACCTTTAAATCGGTGGTTTCAACTATATTCTCCAATAAAGTCCCATTAAAACTTTCCTTATTGTTTATTTTAAAATTTGACATTTTACCGTTGAAATCTCCCAATAAGAGGCATTCATAGCCTAAGTTCTTAAAACTACTTATATTCTCTATCAGTTCATTTGTAAGGGCCGTACTCACGTCTCTCTCGATGTTATCATTGGGAAAGTAGGTGAGACCCAGCATCATAACTTCTGAATTTATTTTAATTTTAACCCATAGGCGTTCAAAAAGATCACCAGCTGTATTTGACACATTAGCATCTAAGACATCAATTGATTTCTCAAGGAGAAACCCTAGACCACCACCTGACTTTTTCATATGACTAAGGCATCTTGCTTTGCCAACCCACCTATAATTGTCGTGTAGAGAATCAAGAAGGTCATTTGTTCAGACTGGTGAAATGTTTCGACCATACCATATATATTGAATTTCTCTTTTTCTAATAGGTGACTAAGCTCAACCCTTTTAGTGTTGCCTAGGTTTTGCACTTTGCAATATGCAACATAAAGATGTTTGGTGACATTTTTAGATTTACTTTTACTTAGACGGTGTCTGCCGCCTCTGTGGTGTCTAGATGGCACACTAAGGGTTGTGCTGGCCTTTACGGCACTGTCTTCTTGGCCGACCCCCTAATCATAATGTCTGCCATATCTTGCTGTATCGGAGTAATTACTGCCAAAGTCGTTTTGGTTTAATAGGTACCAGCAATGCTTCTTTTTATGGCCGAATTTTGAACACGACTCACAGCGTATTTTCGCCTCATGCCAACATGAAGGAGAGATATGATTTTTCTCGCCACATTTTCGACACTTCTTTTGAGAGTTGTCCCTATAATTGTCATAGTTGTAGCCTGTGGACCCTTGTTTGGTACCACCCGACGGCTTGGAGCTATTGGCGGTATTTTGCTGTGGTCGATTGGGTCCACCATTCTTCTTTTGTCCCTTGCGGTTAGTAGTACCGTTACCGGTAACGTTGTGGCTTCTGCTCCAGTTTGATTGTCTGTTAAGGTTTCGCGCGGGTTTGGCGTCCCGTATTTCTAGATGGGGTAATCCAAAACTTTCGATGAGCTTTTTTGTCCCAAACTTTGACAAGTGTAATCCTGCCGGCTCGAGAGCACCTTCATTTATAGAGGAGTCCCCTAGGCGGAATTTAGGGTCATTGTTTACAAATATAGCCCATTTCTTTGCACATGATGTCTAATTCTGCATTGACTAACTCTGCTCGCTCTTGTGCCTCTGTATTGTCAACACGTGGACATATGCTTGAAACCATGATGTTTTGTGCTATATTGCGGGCACCATGTGTCAGAAGTTTGAAATCACTGATTATACTAGTGATGTCACCAGATTTATCACAATCGTTAGTACCTGCGTGTAACAGCACACAGTCAAAGTACTTGTTTTTCTTTGTCAGGGCTTTATGTACTGTTTCTATGGTAGCACCACCGATACACGTTACTTCTGTGTCGGCATCACAACTTGCTATATCTCTGATGATGGGATCTCCTATCACTAAAGTACCGTGCCGTTTATCGGTGTGGACTGTTTTGTTTTTAACTAAAGTCCTCAATTCTGCATTATCCTTTTGTAGGTTTTCACACTGGGCAGTTTTTGCCGCCAGTTGCTTGACCAGGTCGGTGATATTTTGCTGCAAGTTATTTTGTAATTTTCGCATGTCTTTGAGTTCTTGAATAATGTCCTCTATTTTCTGGGGCAAAGAGCGACATGAGACACAATTCCAAAGCACCCCTGTGGTTGCTTCGTTTTCCCCCATACATTTGTAATGGAACCATCCCATGCATGATACACACTGAATCATAGATGTTTTGTGTTGTCTGTCATAGAGGCATTCCGCTATACACAGAGCCATTTGCTGTGATTTGTCTTTCGGGCCGGAATGTTTGCCGGACAATTCTTTGTTCACTGTGGTTTTTCTGATATCGAAGCTGATGCTTTACTGCAAATAGCAATTGATGTACGGGTGTTTCGGCCGCCCCTTAAAAGGGAATGACTCATTTTAAAAATACGTATTAGAATGCAATGCAACTTGCACAATGTTCACGTGTCTACAAAACTGCACCAGAGAGTGGATATATAATATTTTACGCTGGGCTAAAAATAATCAGATGGTTGTTTCATATAACAGGTTTGGTGGAGTGAAATACTATAGAATTCGCCTTCCATGGACTTGCTATCGCTCATGAAAATAAATAGCTAAACTGAAGATGAAATGCCTGCAATCTGTTACAGTTGGCTCTCCATCAAGCTGAGGGATTTACGCAGGATATGTCATACGACAAAATTAAACCTGTAAATAGGTAGCCAAAGCCCTGGTCTTTGTCAGAAAATAATAACATTACCAAGCACCGTTTAAGTATTCTTCGTAATTAATTTAGAGTGGATATGTTTATGTACAATATCAGTCCAAAGTCTCTGGTAAACTTTTATTGTTTCCCCGTTTAAAGCGGCCAAGATCATCCAGTTGTAAAAAGTTGGCTGTTTCAATGCGCCTACTAAGATTTATCGTTAATCGAAAATATCCGCAATGAGAAATGTAAATAAAAACTGCCACACCAGCATTAGCAACTGCAAAACTGTAAAGGTCACTTGAAGTGTAACGTGTTTGTTAAATAAATGGCTAATTACTAGGGAGGTAGAATATTTCTGGGAGTTTTTCTGGAGGCCGGTAAGGAGTCAGTCCCCTCAAAGTGGAAAACACCCCGCAGTCTGATTACCACACAATTTACTAATACAACATTCGCAAAATAGAACAATGGTTTGTGCCGATGTTAGCAAACAGCACCGATGCAGACATCATAGAACCTGATTGAGCCCCCCCCCCCCCCCAACAAAAATGATACTGGGTGTGTTAAAATAGGCACACATATACCTCCTGTCAATTTGTGACGAGAAGCTAGTAATCCAGCATTAGTTTTGAGCCAATGATGAATGTTGAGGAATACTTATATTCTATAAACATTTCCCCTTAAATAAAATTTTTGAGTTTACACGCATTGGCTGCTGTTCACTCTATCAGCCTTGCGAGGTAATAACTACCTGAGTCTCTTGAGACCTAAGTTAACTACACTGGCCACAGCTCTATTTGTCTGCAGTAAAATACAAAACTGCATCTGTACTTTGACACGACCTAAAAATATATTACTTTCAAATCCACTTAAAGATCAACTGTCAAAATACCATAGAATGATGCTCTTGAAGACAAAAGCGAATTGAAGCCAACGGTATACTTGAAAAACAGTGAGGCGCTGTCATGTGTCTTTATTCTTTTTCTCAATTATATGAAAATAAAAAAAATAAAAAAGGAATTCCAGATACAGGAATGTCTTGCAATGTCATTGAAAAAAAATTGAAAATGCCACAAAAAATGCTTACATCCTGCACACCTATCGCTCAGCTCTTTTACACTGTCTATACAGTTTTATTACGACCTAATCATTTTGAACGAGGAAACCACAATATATCACATCACAGCATTTTGGGTTTATATATGCATATATATGTTTGTGTGTTTGTGTTTGTGTTTGTGTTTGTGTGTGTATACACGCCAATCATATAATTGGCCTGAAAGTCCTCATCTTCATATTTTTCTTGATAATATGTTTAGAGTGGTCGCCCCCTATGGAACAAACTATCAAAACGCATTTGCCTGTGATTCTACTGTATTGGCTACTTGATAGGTAGCCACTGAACAAGTTGCTGGTTAAAGACCCTTTGCATACGCCCTGCAGCCAATCTCACAATAATAAAATTCTAACCGTGAATGTGGAAGGTGATTCGAATGACCGATTTCTTTTAATTGAAAAAAAATCTTTAAGTCTAGAATAATAAGATTTGACCATACGTCCATTCAAGATGCTTGATCAGCAAAGTCTGAATTTACCGGACAAGCGCAAAAGATTATCGACTCGTCCTCATATAAATGTTCTTGGTTTACAGTGAATGTTGGCGGCCCTTTCTTGTAATTATACTCCTCTTATAACATTTTTGCAATATAAAGCCGTCAGAAGTAGCGAAAGCCTTGTTATTGTATACTGACAAGCTGGCCTCTTCTGTGCATGATTTCATAAATTGCGGTGTAATGGACACTGTGACGCATTTTTGTACTTACTAATGTGGAAACCAGTGAATACACTGATAAGCCAAATTAATGACAGTATGCACATGATTAATGACTGTTTCCAATAGAGCTCGAATTCTAGTAAAACCTTTGTAGTTTGATACCTATATCACATCACTAAAATTCAGAATTGTAGTATGACAATCAAGCATTACGATGTCAAACAGTACCAAAAATACAGCAGCTTAATTGGTCTGAAATATTCCATAGTAAGCAAATCACAGCCACTCGTGACTGACAGCCTCCGCAAGCAGCCTGGGCTGTGATGCAGAACATAAAACGTCAGCTAATCATACATTTGGGGTACTTTACACGGTACATTCATGACTTGAAATTACGGCCATGTCATCACATTAACAAGTGCTCGTAACATTTAGTCATCTGCAGGCCCAAACGTCTTGTTGGAATAGTACTATAATAGAACGTAGCTTCTGTGTAGAACTATAAAGAGACATCCGAGGAGAAAACGTTTTGCCGACGCTACTATTCGCCGCAGGCGCTTACTTCTGCAAAACATTTTCTCCAAGGATTTCTAGTGAACTTGATCGTTCTACACAGAACCTACGTTCTATTTCATTCCCATGTATACCGTAATTTGTTGTGGAAAGTCACCAAAATACTAGAAAAGGCCTACTTTCACAACTCAACTTGGCCTTGAAGTGCGCAGCAAAGGTAGTAGCGCACATAGATATATAATCTTACTTTACTGTTATTTTTTCCTTAGCAACGAGGTAAACGAACTAGCAAATTTAACGTTGCGACTATGGGAAGCACTATTCTAACAATTTCCCACATATTCATATTAATCTTTTTGAAAAAATCGAGACATAAATTTCAGATTGCTATACCATGATGCCTAACAAACGATGAAAAAAAAAAAACTAGTCCGCAAAGTATGGATCGAAGATAAGACATATGGGTGATGCAGTGAAGTAGTATCTACAAATGCCTAATAAAATACTTTTTACCGGACCCAGACACGGGAGATACGTAAAACGTACGAGCACAAAGTAATTATAGTTAAGGTGGGAATAAAGAGTCCGATCTGCCATCTGCTGTGTATACATCATGGAAAAAACTTAGAAGCGACAGTGGACTTGGTAAAGTGGCCCTCTTAATTCTAGACTTTAAACGCTATTGAATATGCGTTAGACCATGCATGTATAAATGCTGAAACATAAGAAGGCGTGCAATTTAACAGAATAAGATTTGCCCAGATACGCTGAAGGGCTTGCAGACATTGAGGACACAACTTTCTAAACCACATATAGTAACGTATGTAAATAGCTGGGCAGTTGCATTTCGTCATTTGTTCCTGGTGTTCAGCGAACTTTTAAAACCTATTGAATGTTCAATCGTCGATTACCAGTCCAAAAGTGTTGAATTATATGCTGAAGCCATCCTATGTACATATTTCACCTGTCACTATGACTGATGCGCTGAGTGCTGGGAAACAGCTCGCTCTGTTCAGTTCCTTTCTTGGATTGTTGAAATTGTAAACAGTAATGCCATTTAACACCGTTTAATTATTATTTAATTGATAATATCTTACCACATGTATATATCATTTAGCACAGTTTGACCCTTGATTTGTATTATAAAATTCAAAGGATAAAATGCAATACTCTTAGAGCAATAAATATTCTCAGCAGATATTTCTAAAAACAGACTAGAGTATCTTTAATAATCCATCAGAGGAGATGATCGTACCACAACGACCAGCCATATAATTGAGTGATTTGTTATTTCATCTTTGGCCCTAGCTTGTCAAATATTACTTTAACGCGTATCAATCGCTCATATCCAGTGACATCCAGCAAAAAATGCCCCAAGCAAATTGAGTCATCTCGATTTCTCTTTCAGTTGAATCCAATCACATTTATGCTTGTCTTTTACGACATATTAATTTTTGCTGTCATTTTCCCCTGAAACGTGTCGCGTTGTGTCCCTGCTTTGAGAACAAATTAAAATATCTTTATGCCAAAAGTACTGAAACTGATACATGATTTGTCGGTTTAAGTTTGAACGGTCTACTAAAACAACAATACACATTTTTGTCATACTTCTAAATTTAGATGTACTCTGGAAAGTCATAAAACAAAACCTTTTGGGCAATATTTTGAGATATCTGAGGTTCAAATGCAGAAGGAAAAACCCAAAAGAGAAAGCATTGCAACAATTGCAGTCGAGTGCCATGGGCGGGTTACCCAGCGCAAGATCAACTAGACGGCAACGTTTTGGAACTTTTTTTTTTATCTTGCATGATAACATTTACCAAAATGAGCCATATTGTTCTTTTCAATCTGTATTGCTACCAACCTTGCCCTTTAGTAATAACCTGTCAGATTTTGCCTGAAGGCTGAATGTG